>JANUWG010000357.1:0-12499 GCA_025175695.1 Eugenia klotzschiana
GCGCGAACGCCACGGTTTGAACTCATGACCACCAGGTCATATAGCGCTAACCAACTAGGCCATCAGCCGATGGGTTTTGATAATTAACTTTGCTACTATTGGAAATTGAAAAAAAAAATCTATGTTGTGTTGACACCTGAATTTGTGCTGGAAAATTAAATACTTGCATCTTTTGCCAAAAAGAGAGAGAGAGAGAGAATAATAAAAAGGGCTCCAATTCGGTCCTAATTGAAAGGGCCTGATCCAATTGGTGTAACCCGGGCCCGATCCACAAGAGCAGCCCAAAACATTAAAACATCACATACGCTGGGGGCTCTCGTGGAATTTTCCCTAGAAAATCCTTTCCGTTCCTCTTCCTCCGTCGCGCTCGACTCTTCCCTCGTCACCATCATCAACATCGCCGCTTCAGCCTGGCGATCATCTCTCTCCTCTTCATCATTCTCTCTCTCCACTGCTCATCGTCGTGCCTTCTCCGTCAGTCCGGCCACGATCGCCACTGCGACTATTTCCGTTGACAAGGATGTGAGCGTCCCGTTCGTAGACCTTCGTTCCGGGCCTTCCGGCTAGATTTTTCGGATTAGAGTAGTTCCGGTTCTATTCCGGTGGCCGATTCCTTGTGGCAGCCAGGTAGCTTCTCTCTCTCTCTCTCTCTCTCTCTCTAAACTGACTCGAGCATAATTTCACTCTCTCACTCGTCTGATTCCTTCATGCCAAGACAACCAGAGATTTTGCAAGTTCTTGCTAGCTTCGCTAGAATAACGGTCTTTGGGTTTCGGTGACCGCAAGAACAAGAGTAGACCTCACAACGATTTTCAATAAAATCTTATTTATTTATTTTTTGGGGCCCAAAATAATCTGTCAGGCTTACTGTCATCGTCACATGATCCATTCTCTTAGTATATACTTATACAGGAATATACTCTTCCACGAACAAAGATATTTCACTAATATAAGAAAGGAGTACATCCTAAGTCCTATGGAAGACCATAATGAATGTGCTCAATTAGCTACTACCTCCATACTTTTTGAATAGGACTTGCCCTTACGCGCGTAGGACAGTCCCAAGTAAGCAAAGACATCCCCAATCGAGCTCCGCGCTTGGCTAACAAATCTAACAAACAGTAATTGATACACTTAGGGTGCGCATAGTAACACTTTCAGAATGAATTCTAGTAGAGAAATCAACTTATGGTAGAGAAATCTATTTGATAAAATCACTTTTGAAGTAGAAATCCGTTTGGTAAATTTTTTTACTTCTGGTAGACTTTTTCACTTCTGGTAGAATTTTTTGCCCAATTTGAGAAGTAAAAAAAAATTACTTCTCAGCTTCAAAAATCACTTCTAGTCGCCGCGGACGCCGCCCGCCGCCGCCGCCAAAGAGAAGTGTTATCATGCACGCTCCAAATGCATTTCTCTATCAGAAATCAACTTCTGATAGAGAAGTAGAAAAATCAACTTCTGCTTAGAAGCAAAAGTTGAAAAATCAACTTCTGGCAAGAAGTTGATTTCTGGTATGGAAGTGTTGCCATGCGCACCCTAAGAGTTCATGCAAATGGAAGCATATAGCCTAACAATCGCAATAGGTGAAAATAAGTGCGCAAATCAAGAAATTAGGAACTTGCGGATAAAACACATCAAATGATAACATGATATACCTAGTAAGCCCTAAAGGCTCAAAGTATGTGTAATTAAAGTTTGGGAAAGATTTGAGAAAATTAGGGACAAATTGTCTAGAGCGGCAAAAATGTCATTTTGGACAAGTTCAAGGACCAAAATCAACAAAAATGGGTCCAATCAGTTGAATGTCGTGGTCATTTCTCAATTTTTTTAAATGATTTTTAGGAATTTTTCTGATTTTTTGGAAATTTTTAATGAAATTTTTAATTTTTTGAATTTTTAATTATTTTCTGATAAAAATGTAATAAAAATGTTTTTTGGATCAAGTCAACCCGGCCCGCGCCTCTCTGGTGCCCAGCCCAGACTGTACGGGTTGGCCTAAACGACATAGTTTTGATTTTTAAAAGCATTTTATGATGATTTTTTTAAACCATTTTCTATTTTTTGAATTTTTAATTTGAATTTTTTATTCTGGTTTATTTTAGAGAGAGACACGTGTCGGGTTGAGTCAACGGACCGACCCGGTCAACGACCCATTCAGATGATCTAATTGTCATTTTTTTTTTATTTTCTCTATTATCCTACGTGACTAACCAGATGGTGCCACGTTTCGTTGATTGGTCCTTTGACCAGTCAATTGGTCAAACCGTCGCCAGTGGGGAAGCTGGAACAGTGAAATTCCCGGCGAACTTGCCGGCGACTTTGCGGGAAAACACCAAAAAATGACCAAACCGTGCCGCTTTTCACCTAAATTGATCTAGATCACCTAAGCTAACATTCTATACCAAAACTAAACCAAATCGACTCCGCCAGAGCTCCTAAATGGATGGTCACAGCCGGCGAAAAAACCAAGAATCCGGCTTTTCCAGCGTTCAACTTGTGATTCGATCATACCGCAAGCTTGAATAAGTTTCAGGGAGACTTACCTTGTCATCCTAAGCGTTCGGCGGCCGTCCGTCAAAGCTTTCCAGCTCACGACTCCGGCGAGGTTCGGGAGGAATCAATCGAAGGGTTTTGACGTGAACTGATGTACAAAAATGATAGGAATAGGGTTAGGGATGACTCTAGGTACTATCCAGACAAAATATGGCCAGTTGTGAAATCCGCCGTTAAAACAGGGCTTGAGGTCTAACGATGGCGGATACCTGCCTGGAGATTAACAAGCTGGGCCGACGAGTTAGGCGTTCAAGAAACTTAGAAGATCAACGAAAAGCTCCATCTCATGCCGGAGACTCTGACCAAATCTTTGAAGCTCTCCGAAGCTTTTTCAACAATGGCCATCGTTTTCCTTCCCAAACCCGCGCTCTCTTTTTCTCTCTGTTCTTCCTCTCACTCGTTGGTAATCAGTTGGAGCTTTTTTCTTTTCTGTTGTAACCGAATGAAGACCTCGGCTCCTCTGTGTCCGTTTGGTGAACTCCTTCGCTGGACTGGGCATGCCCGAATTGGTGTTTGATTTTGGACCCGCTTTTTTTCGTCTCCAAAGCTTGAAGGAGAAAGACCAGAACTGGTCTGGGTGGTCAGTCGGGTCAACGGGCTGACTGGGTCGGATTTTCCGACCCGGTCGACCCGTTTTGATTAAAAATGTCCGATTGGCTCATTTTTTTTTGTTCAAATTCCGCAAAATTAACAATAAAATCGAATTATATGGCATGCAAATCATCTAGGAGTGACCATCTTGGGTCAAATTAGTCCACTTAAACGCAAAATCCCCCTCATTCAAAGTTTAACCCGAATAGAAGATTTGAGCAATTGAGGACCCTAATGACCAATTCAGGCGAACTTGACCCCACCAGCGAGCTTAGAATGCTGAAAAACTTATGGGTGAAGGTTCATCTGTGCATGGGTCCATCTTTAAAATGACCAATTTGATCTTAATTGAAAATCGAGGACCAAATCGAAAAATATTTTGCCCATTTTCCAAATTGCCCAATATACGAAATAACTGAACCAAAATGCAATTGAAGGCATAAGGATCGAATGTCATAACTAGCACAAAGTGAGAAAAGCAATAGAAAAGACTCAATTTGTGACCAAAATTTTGGAAATCAATGTCCCTGATCGAATTTTTGAGATTTGAAGTGACCAAAATGAAATTGAGATTAAAATAAAGCTAATTACTATTTTTTTCGTATTTTTTTGGTCACAAATGTTATTTTTCTTATTTTTGGGGTGTTTTTCTAATAAAAGAAATGCAGAAAAAATCCAAAAGTTTTTAGAAAAATATTTTTTTGTGCAAAATTGGTACCCTAGGCTTGGCCAAGGTTCCCAAAATTTATTTTCAAATTTATGAAAAAAATTTGTATTGTTTTTTGGGTATTTTTCTAAAAATAAAATGGATAAAAAATCAAGTGTCAACAATTAAACTTCACAATTCTCGCCTTCAAAGTACAAAAGCTCCCAGGGGTGCATCCAGATGGGCTCCAGAACCATGGCCTTGTAACACGGCGATGACGGTTGGGCCATGATGAGATGCAGGCGATACGTAGTGGCGATATAAACGCCCTGAGTCTTCCCTCTCACGACAGCTTTCAACATTAGGTTGGTGTGGTTCTCCCTATTGAATTTGATGACCGTGGATTGGGTGACATGTTGGATGCGCTCGTTGCGCAGGTCCTTGATTGGCTTCCAAGATCCATCGGGGAAGCCTTGGCTGGCGGCAGTGATGGTCGAGACAGGGAGGATGGCTAGGAAGAGGGTTAGGAGGAGAATTTGAGGTCTCATTGCTGGAGTTTCTATGGGTTTTTCTTCTTTCACAATGTAATTGATGTTTGCTTTGCGTTTTTATAGGCCTTTTTTTTTGCCCTTATCTGGAAAAATCATAAGATTACTCGGCTCGTAAAATTTTTTACGAACTTCTATTATTATTGAATGTTGTTTGCACACTTTCTTGCAATAGTTATAGTCTCATTTGGAACTAAAATTAAAACAATTAGATTAAATCGAATCAGTTAATAAAAATTCATCACGGATGCAATGTAATTAATACAGGATGCAAGTTTACAATTTTTATTTATTTATAAGAGAGCCATGAAAAACCCCAAACTATGTACATTGTTATACATTTATCATAAAGTTTTTTTTTTTTGTGGCACTAGAAATCCCAAATTTGTTTTTGTGTAACCCGTTTACCCTCTGTTAAGGCTCCATCAATGAGCACCGTTAAAATTTGCCGACATAGATGCGTGTTGGGAAATGAGTTGCAATTTCGATAATGAGCAAAGAATAATTAAAATATGAAATAATGGGGCTATTAATCAATGTTGGGTTTTTTTCATGAACTTTTCTCCGGTATTCTCGACCTAAGCTAACCCATTTCTCGTGAACCTTCGGATCGGATTAACGCAGGACTGGAATACTTAATGATTTTACTTCATGAAGACATAATCTCTACTTAGGCGAATATCAAAACATATACGAAAATAGAGAACAAACGGAGAATCAATTGCATATAGTAACACTACCCAAGCGAGATTTGAGATGATACCTGACTTCTACGTCCCTTGGGAGCAAGATGCAAGAACAATAACCACACAGATTGGCAAAATTATAATCTCATTGACAGAAAATTTTGGAAAGTAATTATAATGAGAGATTAAGCCGAATTACACAACATATTTCTTTTACACGTAATTATTTCATTGAAATCCTTCAAAATGAGAATCGATATCAAATGTTTTCTTTTTTTTTTTGGTCGAAATCGATATCGAATGTTGATTTGAACTTTTGAGATGAGCAAAATGGAAATAAAACTTTGCATACCGGAAAACATTCAAATCCCAATCAACTGTAACGAATATATGGTCACATCGAATCACAACTTTAATTCCTCATTCGATTAGCAACAGAAGAGAGAGATAAATAGCTTTTACATCGATTTCCTTTGGATTCAACTCAGCAAGCGTCGTGCCCAAAGGACAAAAGCTCCAAGGGCTGCTGCCCCGGCTTCTCCAATACAAGGGCCGCATAACACGGTGAAGATGGCTGGGCAACGAGGACCACGAGGAGATGCAGAAAAAACCCAGTGCGGCGATCGGCCTGAGTCTCCCCTCTTCTGATGTCTTTGAAAACCAGGTGGGTGTGGTTCTTGCTGTTGAATGCGCTGACCGCGAACTTGCCGATCGCCTGGATGTGCGGATCATGCACGTCCTTGATCAGCTTCCAGGCTCCAGCTGCGGTCTCGCTGACGGTGGCGATGGCCGCGAGAGGGAGGACAGCAAGGAAGATCACTAGGAGGAGAAATTGAGGTCTCATTGTAGTTGTTTTTCACTTGATGGTGCGTTTGTGTAATTGAGGGTTGCCTGTGAGCAGATTTGATGGGTTTATGGGCTTATTTTGCTCCAAAAATGGAAACATCAGATTTGATGGATTGACACATGGCACCGAGCTAATTTGGTAACTGAAGATTTTTTTTTTGTCTCCTTATGACTACTATTTTGTTTTTATTGTCATATTTTATATTGATATTTTCTCAAAGTTTGCGATCCTATATTTTTTTATGATGATTTCATGAACGTTCATGAACAATATCAGTTGGCTAGCGACGGATTAGAGTGGGATGGGATGGCCCTGCTTTTTCAAGAAATTTACAATTAAGTGCTTCAACCTACCACCAGAATTTTGACTGTCTATAAATTCAAGAATATCATCCATTTTGAGTTCTAGTTTTTAATTTAATAAGCAGTAGGCATTTGAGGATGATAAGTCAATAAACTAATTCTAATTAGTCGAAATAGGCCTTGTGGCACAATTTAAGCTATAAACAAACTTTCGAACGATTCGTGCTGTGTTATCTAATTATGATACAACTCGTGTGAAGAGATTTTCATCTCTCGAACATCTTAATGGGTCCCTGCTGATTGGCTAGTCGAAGTCGGACTTCCTAGTTACACGAGATATGAACTTGTTATGACTCGACATTATCATTCTGTGGTGATGTGCGAGGGGGAATTGCTAGAGCTGGTCAGACCACCTTGTTCATATTTACTTATGTGAGAAAAGCTAACATGAAAAGGTGAGAAAATTATTTCAAAACGAGGGAAGTGTTCAGAAATTCGGTTATCTAATGTATGTGACAGAAGTTCCCTCCACCCTTCTAATTGGGGGTCACGAGTTTTCAACACCATTTACATTTCGAATTGTCTACATATAATATGAGTGATGCCTATGATTGCAAGTTGTGATCCACCAATCCGAAGAGTGGTTGAATGAAGTTTTCACCAACCTCGTTCGAAGGAAAGCATGATAACGTGTATATAGTTTTGAAGCTTTCTTTTGCCACTTCCAATTAAGTGGTCATTATGTAATAATCATCAGAATCTGGGAACAGGACATGGATCCATCCATTGCTTAAAATACACAATATTTGCAATCCAGTTTTTTTTGTTTTTTGGAGGGGGGGAGTACAATATCAAAATTTGAGATGAATGTGGGCGGGCAGTGTGCTCAATCACCCAACCCCAAGATGAGTGCATTTGGTTCAGCTTTCTTAATGAGCTTTATGCCAAATATGGTGACAAAGAACCGTGCATGATGCACATTTTGCAAGAGTAGATTTGGCTCCTGATTTATATAAAATGGATTCCGATGAGGAAATGCATGACCATTCAACTTTCAAATAGATCTTCATCTTGGAGATGAACTCCAGTTTGCTTTTCAATCTTCCGGATCATACGGGCATGTCCTTCCCGAGTCTTTGGGCAATTTTCGGCAAAATGCCTTGATGATGCAACGTCTGACATGGAAGTGTACGTGATCAAATAGCTACAAGTTTGGGAAATAGTGAAGAATGTTTGTAAATTTTAAGGATGATGAATTTCTTTTCTTGGGGCATATGTTACCACGTTTATTTGCAATGAAAGTACTCTCTTTTTTTAATTAAGATAAAGTCCACTTTGATGTGAAATCTTTCCATTTGAATTTTTTAACAAGAAAATAAATTTTATTTTTAATTTATAAATTTGTTAATACATATATTTAACATTGTCGTCAACATTTAAATTAAAAATAATTGCAAACATGAAGAATTTTAAAATTAAAAAGCTTAATTAATCACCCAAATATTTCTACCAAACGGATTTCCTCTCAAAGTTGCACAATTAACCGAATAATCTTTGCATTTTCACAAAGCTCCTTGAAAAAGCTGAATCAAACATAGCCTATGTATAATAGAAATTTTGTGTAACTTTTGTATGACGGGTGGATTTTCTAAAAAAATAAAAACCACTATGATTATGCCATCTTAAGAGGAAGTCTCTCAATTAAGTCAACCAACGGGAGATAGTAATCTCGTCAAAATAATATGAATTGCTTCGCTCGTTTTGTGAAAATAATCTTCAGGAAACTATTTTCTAAATTTTTTGGCGTTTGATTCACGGAAAATAAATGAGCCAAAGAAAATATTTTCTACTCGTGAAAAAAATACCTTCAAAAGTGGGGAAAATGATTTTCTCTTTTTGAGAAGAGAAAGATATTTTTCCTCATCTTTCCTTCCTCCATTCCTTCACATTCATTTTTTCTTTTTCTTTTTTTAAATTGAAATATATTTTAGTTTTTAGTTTTCTCTTTTACTTTTTTTTTTTTTTTCCCTTCTTCTTCGGCTGGTCGCAGCTAGCTTCTGATCGCAGTTGGGCGAGGAAGAAGAGAAAAGAAAAAGAAGAAAAGAAAAGGAAGAAAATAAAAAAAGAAGAAGAAGAAAAGAGAAAAAATAAATATTTTTAATTTTTTTTAAAAAGAAAATAAAATAAAAATAAAAAAAATAAAAGTAAGTAAAAGCAAGAGTTATTAAAAGGAGTGTTCAGCTTAAATCTGGAAATAAACTGAAAAATATTTTTTAGAAACACCTCATTTTTCACGAAATAAACGGAGCCTTAAACATAGCAAACTTGCCAACATGCCTGCGATCTTGCTAGTAAAGGGACTTGGGATAGGATCGAAGAGCGTGGAGTTCGATTCTCGTGAGCAACTCACACACGTACAAAAAAAAGGAGTGAGACCAAAAAATAATAATAAAAAAAGAACGTAGCAAACTTACTAGTATGACTAATTGGGAATGTAAAATGCGATTCCGTGTAAATAAAACACGTGGTTTAATCAGCGAGGAGATCGATTCTTACTGGATCCCAAATTTAAATCGACTACCAAATCGGGATTTTCAAACCACAAATATTCTTTGAGAAATGATTACATCACGTGGACAGTGCGTATTCCCAACGTTTGGACCTTTTTAGCTGCATTCAACCTTCGGCCTTTTCTTTTTGGAGAGAAAAAAGAAAAAACAGAACCTTTGACATTTTATCCAATTAAAATATCATAAATTCTCTTTGGTTTAATACAACAAAAAACCTCAAACTGATACATCTATGATAAATTTACCGTAAATAATTTTTTTAACTATAAAAATTTATAAACTTGTACACTTGTGATAAATTTACGGTCCATAATTTTTTGTTAAATTTAATATCAAATTACTGAGTTAGATAACACATGGTAGTTCACGAGGTATACCAGTTTGGGATTTTTACCCTATTTTTATTATAGGTGTATCAATTTGGGATTTTCATGATATTAATCCAATTTAACGAAAGGTAAATTTGTCATAGGTATAATAGTTTGGGGCTTTTGTGGTAAAAAAATTAATTTAGGGTAAATTTGTCACAGATGTACAAATTTATGATTTTTGGTGGTAAAAAAAAATAGTATGAGATAAATTTATCACATGTGTATTAGTTTGGAGTTTTTCGTAATCAAAAAATAATTTGAGATAAATTTGTCACATGTGTACCGGACGAGGGTTCACCGACGGTTGGCGACCTCGCCTAGATCTAGCAAGGATCAGCCTCGCCTCGCCTCGCCCAAGTGTGGCTAGCCCTCGCCTGGGCGAAGCTTGCAATGGCCTTGCGCGGGGGAGGGTTGCGATGGCCAAGGGAGGCCTCACTTAGCCCTCTCCCGTTGCCGACCACTGGCAAAAAGGAAGCAAAAAAAAGAAGAAAAAATGTAAAATGTAAAATGACAAAAATAACCTTAGTTAGATCATTATTTGAAATAATGAGGTCATTTTGAGTCTTTTTTTTGAAATAATATTTATTTCAAATTCTTATTCGAAAAAATTATAGCAGTTCAGGTCTTTTTTGAGTAAATATTTTTTTTTTGGTTGGGAAATTTTTTTGAGTGATTTTAGTCAGCGGAACACTGATGAATTCCTTCCCACCTAGACTTGCAAGTTTCAACGGTAAAGAAAGAACCAAATTTGGAAGAAAAAATGGAAATCCATAAAGAGGAAAGGGCATCAAAATCCCCAATTCACCCATCTCTCGCTCTCTCATTCTCTCTCCTCCTCTTCTTCTTCGATCGTCAATGGACGATGTCCCTGCACCACCGGCTGCGGCCGAACCTACGCCGTCTCTCTCTCCGCCCATCTCCACCCAGGAACCCATCGACGCCCTCAATTCTTCTATCCCCGACCGTGCGGGTCCGCCGGCCGAAGTTCCCTCCCCACCCTCGAAGCCCGTCGGGGAGAAGACCAAGATCAAGAGGAAGAAGAAAATCACGGGCGTCTCTTCGTATGCAACGTCGTCGTCGTCGTCAGCTCATCCTCCTCTTTGGCGTCCTGCCGAGAGGGGCACCCGCGTTCTGTGCAGACGCCGAGGCCCTCGGGTTCTGCTCGGCTCGGCGCAGCCCGCGGGGCACGACGTGGAGGCAATCGCACTTCCTCTTGGAATGTCTCTTGCTGCCGTCGTTGCTCAGGTTGGATAAAGTTACGATCTTTTTGCCGAAGTTACAAAAGAATGTGGAATCCAGTCTTATTTTGGCATCTCTCTAAGGGATGGACCAAGAAGTTCTTGTTCTTTTTTGTGCCATTGGGTTTTGATTGATATGTTGATTTCCGATAGACAGACGTTGTTATCTTCGGTGTCCTGGAGAATGAATTATTGGATTTTCTGTCGATAGTACGATGGTCTAATAGTTACGGCTAATTATTCTGCTCTCAATTCTTCGTATATGTAGTTCATTGGGGGAGACATTGTTAAAGATCGTTTATTGTTTTACTTCTGAACCGCCATTAGTTCTTTTCGACGTTTGAGGTGAGAAATTTGAGAAACTCTCTGCTGGAGATCATTTACAATATCAAACTTCGTAAAGTCCGTTACTTTTGAATTTTGGTGCATTGAACGCGAGCATATATTATCAAGTGGAGTTTGCTTGATGGAATTATAAGCAAGAATGCTCAATAATATGTCTCCATCATCCTTAAAGTTGCAAACTTTCACAAGATATAAGCTTTTAATGCTTTTCTCATAGTAGAGGAAATCCAGTGTGGCCTTGCCTTAGTCAACTGAATTAAATGCATGATAGAATAGATAGACATACCCTTGATCAGGAGAATCATACATTAAGATTAGAGGGTTTAATATATTTGTTTGAATTAATATGCAAAAAATTTTGAATATATGATGTTCCCTTGTTGGAATAATTCTTGGTCTGCTGACCTTTCTACTTTACGGACCATCACTGTAGGTCCTGGAAAGGGAACATACAACACGAGAAAAGATGTCTGTCGATCATCTCTCACAGGTATTCTTCCTCTTTCCCTCATAATTTGGGTCATAGGGTATACTTGTTTTGCTTTGCGTTTGATTGTTTGTCATGAACAGGCATGCATTCATAGATTATCATTAATCTGAGATAAAGCCCACTTTGCCACGGGTAGATGTAACTTGCTTTTGCTATCAGATGTGATAATGCCGGAACAAGTCTTTTAAATGTTTCAAGGCTAGTATGATATGCATTTGATGTACCCTTTTTTGCAAAGTAAATTGATTGAAGTATAATAATATGGATGATTCTCAAATATTCCAGGAAACAAAACACAATACTCATATTTACCAAAAAAAAAAAAAAACACAATACTCATTGATTCCATTCACTGAATAACCTGGAAACATGCATCACAGTTTCTTTGCTTCGCATATGCATCCTTTACCCTAACATGTTTATTAGACATATTAAAGATTATTATACTGGTTGTTTAATCTATAAGAGTTGTGACATTTGCAGATTTGTACTTCTGCTGTCAGAGAATCGTTATCCAATGTAAGCAAGACTTTAAGCTGCTGTCTCATCAGTTGGATCTGGTTCACAAGTTGAGTTTCCTCGTTTAGTTCTGGCCAATCCCACATGATTCCATGTTACTGAAGTTTGCGCATTCTGCTTTATTGATGTGGGAACAGGGATTTGGCAACAAATTTACCCGTTTCGTGAGCAACTTTGAGATGTCTTTTGGGAGCACATTACGGACTCTTAGGTTGATTAGTGAATCCTCGTCACAACAGGAAGTGTATCAGTTGGACCAGCAAAATGTTGCGGTTCCAACATCCAACATGAGTCCACGGGACTCTATGTACAAAGGAAGTTGTTCAAGCTCTTTGAAAGAGTGCAGAGCAGATCCAGTTTTGTGCCATTCTGGTGGTCCTGATCATCTAAACATGTTAGAGGGGGCACAACAACATATTCAAGGAGATTCTATAAATTGCCAGATTAGCCAACAAAGAGAGGGAAATCAACTTGCTTGTATTTCTCGTAGCAGATCTGGACCTGTTATCTGCCAGCCCATAAGAAGCACCTTTGAGAAATCTGTCCTGGAACAGACTCGATCTAATGACCTTAAGGAATTGGAACTTGGTCTTGCTGTGAAAAAGATGGCACTAAAAGAAGCGCAGCTCTCTCTCACTTATGATGCGAATCATCTGGAGAGATCAAAGTTGGCTATGGGCATATCAAAAGCATCCTTCAAGGTAGAAAAGTTCAAGAATGAATTAGAAGACGCAAGACATTCGGAGCTACTTAAAAAGTGCATAGATTGTCTTGTTGCTGGTTTGATTATAAT
>JANUWG010000358.1:0-12487 GCA_025175695.1 Eugenia klotzschiana
GCGCTAATGGAGTTGTGGTGTGATGATCGAGCTGCTGTCCATATCGCTTCAAGTCCAATATTCCATGAGCGTACCAAGCATATCGAAGTTAATTGTCACTTTGTTCGTGAGAAACTTCAGGCTAGAGTTATTTCTACTAGTTATGTTAGGACCGGTGAACAACTAGCTAATATTTTCACCAAATCTCTAGGGAGTAGGAGGATTGGGTATATTTGTAACAAGCTGGGTATGCTTGATATCCATACTCTAGCTTGAGGGGGAGTGTTAAAGGGTAAAAATGGTATAATGGTCTTTGAGGGTTTTGATATGTATGTATACTGTTCGTTTTCATCAATAAGTTAAGTTATTCCACTAACACATTACACGCTACACGCATGCACTACGCACAGAGGCATTTGTTGCCTTTGCCCTTGGATTTCTGCTCACAAGCCTACTCCTGGCATTTCTAGTCTATTCGAATTCAGTATATTTTAAACAGCTCCACATAATGCTTATGTTAGCTGAAGATCTTCAAATTCACTATAAGCATTTTTTATTGTTTATTGATCTCTTTTGCTGCAGAGAGAGAGTTGCTGATGCACTCACGGATACCATATCTTCTTTGGATAAATTCGAGCAGGGCATCAAGGATTGCCTTGAAATATGAGCTTATGGTTCTATTCAGCATTAAGATCTCACTTGAAGCTTTCAGATTTAGCTTGTAATACAATTGCAACACGGAAGATAGTGGAAATCTAGAAGATCGTCCTCAGTGATTTTCATTGTTATTTGCATGGAAGAGTAGAAGCATGTACCTCCTTTTGATATGACGAATCATACCTTGGTATTGGAAGATCCCTCTCAATTTCTTATTTAATCAAATTAGCATTTACATGTTTCTCATTGTTATGAATATTGTAACAAAGACATGAAAGGAAACAGCCTACTTGCATAGCCAGCCACTTTTTCATTTTCCAATGGAGTAAGAGATGACTATACGTTTTCTGCTTATGCCTCATTACACCACTGGGCCCAGGGAAAAATATTTCATGGTACATCATGTGATTTTGCTCACATTGTAATGCTTGTTCCTTTTGTTGCTTGGAACAGTGAGTTAATTATGTATTACTCTGATTAGCAACATGACCTCGAAGAATCAGAGGCAATATCTGATGCATTTTTGCCAGACTTATTTGAAGCTCCTCTTTTGTCCCTTTGTAGCAACTCTTTATTGGAAGTCACTCAGTGAGATACTCCGCCTTAGAGATGCACAGCACCTTAGAGGTGGACGTACTGCACCTTTTCATTTCAGTTATAACTAGCTTGTTAACATTGTGAATCATAAGGAGAAGTTCTGATTTCATTCCATGGAACTGATGAATCTTACTGTAAATACATTAACTTAAGGCATATGGTTTTGTCTTGAATTTGTTTATTTCCTTGCGTGGACATATTGAAATAACACTAGATATGCTACATGTGCTGTTTGCTTCCTGGTCATACTAACTCATCTCCTTGATGTCTATGATTATTGAGGAATGGCATTAAAAGGGCAAGATTTGTTACTTAGACAAGAATTTTAATCTCAAGTTGGCATTAGCAAACTACTGGGACTGTTGGCAAGCTAATTGCTTCATTTCATTGGAAATCTTTAGGTGGTAATTATCTAATGTTTGCCTCCTACTCTGCAATGAAGTCAGTCATTTGCTTTTCTGTTTGCATCTAGTTGAAGAAAGTTTATGTCCTTTTGGTCTGTAGCGAATGACATCCCTCTAATCGAAGTTTATCAATGATGTCATAATTTAAGAGGAGCAGAAAAAAGTATCCCCGCCTGTATAGGTTTACGCTTTAAATTGTATCTCTCCATGACGAGTTAGCATTTTCTAATTGCAATTTGGCTAGCATTTTCTAATTGCAATTTGACTTTACTTTTATGGGGATGAGTCATGTAGCCCAGAAACTGATCTCATGGTTGCAGCTCAATCAGGTTTTGCATTCCTAGTGAAAGCTGCGAATAATGTCTATATTTTGGAGTCATTGCCTATAATTTATGTACCCCAAGTCTATCACTAAAGATAATGCTCAGTTGGGTGAACCGAAAGCCTGCACCAAGTACAAGCGACGACATGGTGTTCCATCTTCAGGGTGGATATGTACTGACCGAGGCAAACTGCGAAGCTTGTTGAACAGGTTTAAGGGATCCTGCATAAGCCCGAAGTTGGCATCTGGATCACCAATTTGTGAAAGCTTGACATCAGAAAATCCAAGAGATGGTAGTAGATGGTCTGGCCAGTCGCTGTAAAACTGGAAGGTGGAACTGGAGAGTGCGGTGGACAGTTTGTTCATGAAATCTGCTAAGAGGACCGTCCTTGTATGGTTGCACTTGTTTGCAATCATCTTCAGTACTTGCATGGCGTTTGACTGGGGAAGATAATATAGTAATCCTTCCAAGACCCACACCGTGTTCCTTTCAGGCATGTAGCCTGACTCCTGAAGCTTTTCGAGCCAGACATCATCCCTGATGTCAGCTGCTACTCTGGTCAAGGATTTTGCTATCACCTTAAATTCACAATGATCATCTGGGGATTCTAGTGCTGCCTTTATTAGAGCAGCCTTTACCTGCAGGACATCTGGAAAATCAACCTCAAAAACATCACTTTTGCTCAAGCAGCTTAGACGGTACGCCCTTGCATCCATTCCTGTATACAGTTACAGTTTAGTTAATAAAATTTGCCCCACCAAGTAATGCGAAACCACCTATATTCGTAATAGGTCAAAGCTTTATGCATGAATGCTTTGTTTTGAATTGATTCTCTTGCATATGGGGGTTCCTATTGCAAGGGTTGGGCATATTTTACCCAATCAAGGTGGTCATAGGTGTTGTCACCTTGCTGTGAGTACTCGATAAATTATTTCGTTGGTTCCTGGCAATCAGTAGGTCACAGCTCATCGTTTGTGTGACTAGAATGTTTGCTATGGAAGCATGCTACTTACAATGTTAAAGACGGATTCATCAGTCCGAGACATGAGTCAGCTGACAAGTGATGTGGTATATGCTTGCAGCCTTGGGCTAATACTCTGTAACTATCATTTTCTTTGGAAACATAATTCTGACTTTCTCTCAAATCTCATCAGTTAATGGGGGATTTGGTGCGAATGAGAAAGTAGTACATTGGGATTGGAAAGAAAAGAATAGAGCAGTTCACCAACCTGCACCGAGGAACACCACCTGCGCCGCACCACCATCGAAAGAATTGATGACAGCTTCAAGTTTTGAATCAAACCATAGCGTCCGGACCGCAAGAATCACTCCGGAAATTTCACGGGCATTATCCATGCAGTCTTTCTTTATCTTCTCATGGAGACTCCTCAGATACGTCTCTCCGGCAAGTACATCTGCAAAAGGATCGTTAATGACGTGCTTCCACATGGCTCTTCCTGCAGCCGTTTGGCACGCCGACTGTTGAAGGGAGTCCCATTCCTTTTCAATCCTCAAATGCAGTCCCCGGACTGGATCGTCAAGCAGCAAGTCCGGGAGCTTGAACTCCATCGAAAACGGGTCCTCGGGTGGTCCATTATCGTGATTTGACATTCTCTTTCAATCTTGTGAATCGTGAAAATACAAGTAGGAGTGAAGCAGAAGATATATGAATGGTACATATAGAGAGGGCTTATGGGAGGGAGAAAGAGGGGTTGTTGTGTAGGGATAAGAAAAGAGAGCCACACACAAAACCAACGTCTGTGAAGATCGCTCAGATCGTATCCTGCTTCTTTTTCCCTTGATGGAAAGGGAGGCAATAAGGTAGTCCACGAGAGCCACCATTTCATTACGCAAAATGCCCTTTTTGCTTTCCTTATTCTACCGCAACCTGTCGCTTTGTTGAATTTTTGGTCAAAAAAAGGACTAAACGGCTCCACCAAAGGAAGGTCCTATTGACGTCAGGCGGTGGCTACCACCTCCTAAAAGAAGAGAAAGTCAAGCAAGGACCTTTGTTGGGTGCTAACTCCGTGGCCCAGGAGAGAGCGTCTTTCGTCATTTGTTTTGTTTGTTGGGGCACATCGCATCTGTTCAACCTTGAGTTTCTAGTGGCTCTGATAGTGGCAGGCAGGTGCTACCGCTACATAGGAGCGAACTGAGAAAGAAACTTATATGAACTCGGGCACATTGTTTTAGTTGTTGATCGGGGAGTCCTACACGTTTTAGATCAAACAAGAGTCGCATAATCAATGGCAACGACAGACCCTATCCACGTGGTCCAAGGTCCGAACACAACTTCCCGAGCCACTAGTGGAAAAGAATCTTAGGCGGATAGGGTGTTTGGGAGCATGTAATCCGTTGGCCTAGCTATATCTAACGGACCGACTCGGTTGGTTTAGAAAATGTTCTATTGCATAAGTTCTTTTATACATATAATATGATAGATAGAACTAATTACAACGTCAGAAATCACTAAGATGCTTGTTATTTTTTAGGAGTTTAATGTGGGTTGACATGGTTTAGTACGAATGATTTAGTCAAATAGATACGTTTTGGGTAATTATCATCGTGGCTTTAAAGACTGGAGTGTCATTCATGAAGCTCTGTAGAATAGTATAGTATAGAGGCTTTATTGATAGCACTAAATAGCCCCGTGACTTGGTGACTGCATGCTAAAGGACCACATCCATCGTGGGGACTATTCGAACGCAATTAATGCCCCTGGCAAATGTTTGACAATACACTTGTGGCTTGGGCTAATTTGAGTTGTCAAGCTAGGTGTTTTGAAAACGAAAGTTGGCACTTCATCAAATTATTGATGTACTATTATAAAGGATTTTTATCCTCTCAGTGTAGAGAAAGTGGGCTTAGCAAGGGTCTATATGTCAACTATTCTAATCCAAAAAAGTAATTCTAATTAGAATAACTTTTTCTGATTCTATTTCCTGGATGAGTTTTAGAGAGCGAGAACGCATTTGACAACTGTCCAAAATTTCTGTTCCTCAAGCAGAAACACGTTTGGTAACTGCCCAAAATTTCTGTTCCCGGGAAAAATTGTTCTTCCTAATTTTTTTTTTCATTTAAGTCAAATAATTATGTAGTTACTTGGTGAAATTTCATCCTATATTTTGAATTAATTGAAGATTAATTCATATTGATTCTCTTGCATATTGAAATGAAAAAATAAATAGGAAAATTTTGAAAAAATGACCCAAAGTGAATCCATTTTCTCAAATAAGAACCCAAATTGGACTATATCTCAAATAAGGATCCGAAGTGGCTAAATCAATATCAAATAAGGACCTCAGCTCGTCGACCGGCCAAATGTTCACCGACGGACATTTTTTCAGTGATTAAATTAGGAGCAATTTTGTCCAAAATTTGTAATTGGCTAAAACAAAGATGAAAATTCCCAAATTGAATTAAGATTAGGTTATTTCTTTGAATGTTTACATTTTCTTTTCCTCTCCCCCGCTGCTCATCAGCCAAATCGTTGCCCACTCGTTGACGCTCCTCGCTCCTCGCCTGCTCCTCGTGAGCATCAGTCTATTGTTCGCCGTCGTCTCTTCTTTCCAAGCTGTGCACCGCTTGGGAAACCATAGCGGTGAGGGTTTGTCTCTCTGGAAGGCGCTTCCGTCGATCACATTGGTCGGTGGCCAGGTAACCATGACTACATTTTAATCGCATTTCTGCTGGTCGATCTCTATTGCAGACGCTTTCTTTAATCAAATGGTGTTCTTTATTGTTCTTGTTGGAATTTTTAGAGTTTTGGAAAATTTTCTATGCTTGAGAGTGTGTTTAGAAGGGACTTTTCCGCCTCGTATTTTTAGTTAATGCAACTTCTGTTAGTGACACACAAATTGCTGGTTTGTTTTATTGTTTTTTGTGGTAATTCTTGCTTTCACGGATTTATTTTCCATGAACATGATATTGCAAGTATGGGCAAGTACATATTTGTGAGTCTTGCTGTTTCTTAAATTGTACCTATGTGTTCGAGTATTGTCACACGGTGGACGCTGGTATTGTAGCTTCATAAGACAGATGAGTTGCAATTAAAATGATATCTACCTCATGTTGCTTCATAAGACAGATCAATAGCTTTTATATCTACCTCATGCTGCTTCTCTCCATTCACATGCAATGAGGGAAACATGAAAATGACTAGACTTAGCTTGTCTACCACGTGGTTTTGTTAGCATGAGCTTGTCTACCAATTTATTCTGATGTACCTCCATAATTAACTTGTCGAAAGAAAACAATCGATTTGTTAGTTTAGCTTATGCTTAAAACCATGCTCTTGTCTACCTAAGAGGCTTACATTTTCGTGCATTTTTAATTTTGGAATTCACATGATAGGGACATTGAGCTCACACACAAGGCAAACAGGAGACATTCTAGTCAATGGCCATAAACAAGCTCTGGCGTATGGAACTTAGGGTAGCATTGAATATAATTCTCTTTCATCCTCAAATTCTTCACATAAAAATTGAACCTAAGTCAACTATCCTATTTTTTTTTAAGTGATCTTATATTTCAATGGTTAATGATCAGGATTGTCTTCTGATCATTCATCAAGGTTCTCTACTCTTATTGATTCAGGCTTATGTGATGCAAGACAACGTATTGATAGTAGCACTAACTGTGAGAGAAGTTGTTTACTACACAATTGAGCTACAATTGCCAGACTCCATGCCAATATCCAAGAAGAGGGAGAGTGCATAAACGGCAATAAGGGAATTACGACTGCAAGATGCCACAGAGAATGGGGAAAGGACAGTTTTAGTGCCTAAAGTTGTGAACGGAGATCATTTTGGTACCAAAAATTTCGATCGAATCACTTTAGTACCAAGTCGAAAACAAAAGGATCACTTTGGTGCATCCAACGAGAATTTCTGGCAAAAAAAATAATACGTGGCTTTTTGAATTAAAATTAAATATTGAGCTGTAAAATACTTGAGAAACCCCCATCCACGTGGAGGTTAGAAAATGACGATGTTTCATCCGACATGGCACCACATCTAGAAACGGCATCATTTGCTCCATAGATCAAACACAATGAAGAGAAGTCCCAAGTTCTTAACGACGTTGTCTTCTCCATTGCAAACAGAACCCATAACACTTCATCTTCTTCATCACGAAACAAAAGCCAGCCTCGTGGTCTTCATCATGACGGTGTCATTCCCCTTCACAGTTCCATCACGAGTTGGCCATCGTTGCGGTTACACGTCGTCACTCGCCATCACACTCCATCAGTGGCTCTGATAGGTATGTAGCTTCCCCCATTTGTCATGAAATTCATGGAAAAGCAAAATTAGGGATCCGATTGGATAGAAAAATGAGGACTTTCGAAAGTGGAGCAAAATTAAGGCTTGGTAGGGCTTTCTCCATCTCTATGGTAGACTGAGAGGGGATGATGGCGCTTTGGAGGAATTACGCACTACTAGAGGGGCTCAGTGGGACCTCCATGCAAAAAAAAAAAAAATAGGGCTCGGTGGTACACTCAATCTATTGTGCAGAAAAGATAGGGCTCGGTGTGGACCTCGAGATAACTTTCATGGCGTTTATAATAAACTATTGGGATTTTTCTGTTCGGTAAGAACCTCCACGAGAAAAAAATTGGGTGTTTCTTGCATTTGGTCTTTGTTATGTATAAAAAAAGGGCTCGAAGGGAACCCCGATATTGCATTTGTGATAATTTATTAGCCTTTGTTGCTCGGTGGATACCATGTTATAATTTTTTGTCTTTGTTTGTTTTGTTGTCTATTAGGGAGAGAAGTTGTGTTGTTTTGTTGTCTATTGGTCAAAGAAGTTGCGATGTCGTCCCAACACATAATAATTTTTTCATTCCCTAATTATAGTGTCGGCATGGGGGACAAGCAACATCTTGTAACCATTATTGTACGGCATGGTGGGAATTTTGTTACTGGCACCGATGAGTTGGAATATGAAGGTGTACTTGAAGGTACCCTTTTTGTTGATGTAAGCAAGGCATCCTACATTCAGTTCGTGAGGGAGATAATCTATTATTTTAGATGCAAATGAGGTAAGTTGCATTACTGTGTTCCTGAGAAGGCCTTGCGTGACGGGTTGTGATTCTTTGAGGATGATAATGGTCTTAGGAATATTATTTACCATTATCTTCATGGTGAGGAAGCGACGGTGTATGTTGAGCATGACGATAGTGATAAAGATGATGAAGATGATGGGGGCACTGAAACAGAAGAAGTAGGAGAAGAATCTATTTTAGATGAAGGGTAATTTAAGAGGCAAGAGCGGGCAGCATGTGATGTTCAACGAGTTCGACAAAAGGGGAGATGTCTCGAAGTATCTGGTGAAGACATAGATGATGAAGGATTGACTTGATTAGCTTAGAAATTTGTGAAAGGTAGTAAATTAGAGGATGCTTTGGCGGTTGCCAATGGTGCAAGAGATGATGATGATGAAAAACTCAAATCGGTAGCGAAGAAACTCACAGAAGGGCATTTGGTGGAGAACATTTTAGGGGAGGCGTCGACCAAGTACACCACAAGCTCTTTACTCGACGCTCTTTGCTGCAAACAAATCGACACATTAGCTCGCTCGTTCTCCAACACAAGCCGAAACAGATAAAAAAAGGGCAGAAAGAACGCAGCACCCGAAGAGCTTCGTTCTCAGGATCGTCATCGTCGTCCCTGAAAACATCATCTGGGTCCAACTCCATGGCTACCGCTTAAACTCTGCTTCCCTGAGAATCTCCGAAATCACACACACACACACCCAGAAAACGAGAACCAAGTTTCTACCGCACACCTCGAAGAAAAACATGGATCAGAAGACGTTCCCAGCTGCTGCTTCACCCGAACTTGGATTGATTACCATGGAACGCGGCGAATCTCGATTCCCCACTTCAGAGATCCTCTCGCCTCGCGACCGAGCACGCGCCAAAGATGTGCACGCAGAGAAAGCCCAGCGCTTTTGCGTCGAGAATGAGATGGAGGCAGGGAGGAGGAGATGGGAAGGCATAATATACGCGAGGAATGATGTGAGGAGAGGACGCGGGAATGGTGTCGACATAGTTGACGAAGTTGGGGGGCGACGGAGGAGAGAGCGTGCGCGTTTGGGTAAAGAGAGAGAGAGATGGTGTCGACACCATTCGGACATGTTAAGGTCATTCGGTCCCGGTTTTGTCGATTTACTTGGGATTTTACGAGGCTTTCTCGTTGTTAACGCTTTTTCCCCATTAAGGTTTTCAATAATTGCTTCTTCTTCTTTTTCATTCTCGCATGTTGGTTCGTTGGTTTTCGTCTGCTCGCGTGTAAATGATGAAAAGTGACGGCGCCACGTCAGCAACAGGGTAAGTAGGGACCACCCGATCGCCACTTTCCCCATAGTGGAGATCGGCAATTTCCCCTCCACACTTTTTTGGAAAGGAATTTTTTATGCATCCATACTTTGATTTTTATTTTTTTATTTTTTTAAAACTTCGTTTTTTTAATTTAAATAAAGGTATGAAGTGAATTTTATTTTATATAAGCGCCTAAAGTGACCATCGTTGTTTCAAATAAAAGTCAGACCTCGTTGGTCAGGATAAAGATTTCGGGCGGCCAAGAGAATTTTCTTTTAAAGACAATTTTAACCTAAATTTTAGTCAAATTAGATTAAAAGATTAAAAAAAATAGAGTTTTTAAAACATAAAAAAAAAATGTCGTGGGCCCTCGCCAAAGCGTCGAAGAATCTTGCAGCCATCGCCATCGCCGTTGCCCTTGCCCCACCAGTGACGGGAGGGCCCACCTGTATTTTATTATTATTATTTTAACTATTAACCTTTTTTCTAGTTTTTCTTTTTCTTTTTTGAATTTTTTAACCTAATATAACTAAGATTTGGTGTAAAAATTAGATTCGAATCAAAACGACTTCGACGTATTGTTGGCTTTTCTGCTAGTAAAATCGGATGAAGTTAACAGACGAATTTTTCGACAGAAAAAAAAGAGACAGAATTCGATTGCACAAATTTGATAAGTTTTAAAATTCGATTGTACTTTTTTTCATAATTTAAAATTCAATCGCGCTTTCGCGACATCTCGTAGGATTTCTACCGCCCTTATCCCTTATAAATATTACCCGTTCTCACGCGTGTTTGTTCATCCTATGTATTTGGACAAGGTCAGCGAAACATTAAAAGATGCAGACACGCAAGAACCCCTCGTGAAATAGCTAATCTCCATATTTATTATTATAATCTCTGTGGAAAAGGACGTAACAACAGAGTGTCAAAAACTGCCCCTTTATGCAGATATATAGGAAAAAAGAAAAGAAAAAGGACAAGTTTTGATGAATAAGAAAGCATGAGAATTCTGGTAAATAATCACCACCTCTTTATCGCTAGTTCCAATCGCTACCCAATCACTTCGTTTTATCCTCTGTCTAACAATCTCCCAAGACTCTCATCGGAGGACAACTGTTCCTATGTACACCCGACCAAGCGCCGCCGCCGCAGCCGATCCCGACCTTCTGCTATAACTTATCGGCGATTCTTCCCACGGCATCGGCGAGCTTGTTGAGGACGGCGAGCAAGCCGTTGGCGTGGTCTTGCCTCTGGTCTCTGTCCAGCTGGAGATTACTGTTCTGAGCCTCGAGTTGAGCCGTCAGCAGTTTGCCGTTCCTCTCCAGGACGTCCATCAGGCGGTACCGCGTCCCGACCGGCTCATCGTCCGCTTCTGCCGTCGGCCGTTTCCGCTTCCGGGCATCCCCGGACGTGGAGGCCATCTCCGGATTCGACGGCGGGGGCGGCTGTTTCTCGTGTCCCGCGCCTGGAGAGCTATAAAAGTAAGAGTCTAAAAACGGAAAGGAAGCACACAATCATAACGCTCCAGGACTGGGGGCAGGCGTAGGAATGATGTCAGCTGTATCATATATCCCTTTCTGCATATTTTTATCGGGTCAATGCCCAGAAACACAGACACCCAAGATGACAAGCAAAGCAAACGAGGATGAATTCTCCCTTGTAACATGAAACCAGTCAACAGAGGAACAATGGGTCCTGGAGAAAAAAACAAGCACACGGGGAGAATTCACGAGGTTCAGGAGACTCGAGGGCCTGCGGGACGATACCCATTAAAAGATGGACAGATCGCAGTCGTGTCGTCTGTCCGAGAAGAGAAAATCGAGATAAGGAATCATCCCATCTACGAGACTCTCGATCGGGTGAAACCTAGAAGTCAGAGTTCAAAGAACATAATTTCGATGCTACCAAATGGAAAGCAAACGGATTCGTTCGGAACTTCCTAAGGAGGAAAATCTGCACTCGATCGCGGAAAAGGGGAAGAGCCTGAGGAAACCAGATGCAAGATCCGAACTTGCCGTATAGTGTTCAGTAATTGACTAGAGAGATCTGGGGATAGAAACGGCGATACCTGGCCCTTGAGATCCTCGGAGGACTGGCTCGGCCTCGTACTGCTTCTCTGCATCATAAGTTAATCCGAAAACAGAGACGACATCAGAAACCTCGAAACGACGACGAAATAGAATATACCCTCCCCTCCCCTGCCCTTTTCTTTCCTGATTCAGATTCTCGTTCTAAGGCAAATGCAAAGATAAGAATGCCGAGGTTCAATCGCTCCACATTCAACAAGTTATCCGAGTGATCAAATCGAATTCGATCGAATGGGCTAGCAGACGAGTAGGAGCAAGGAAAGACCGCACACAAAGAAGAAGAAGAAGAAGGTTTCTGGAAAAAAGAAGTTCCGACGAGTGCGACACCAGGGGACTGGTCCTAAAACGCAATCACTTTCATCCCATCTAATCTAATCTAATCTAATCTCGATTTCGTCTCTTAATGATGAAGTTGAATTCAGCCGACGCCGTCCCATCTTCAATATTGCAATCGATTTCCAAGTTCAATTCTTAGTTCACAGCAGCACTCCAATCACCAGCTCTGATCCCAATCACTGGAACTCTGTCGCCCCAAGAGAGAGAGAGAGAGAGAGCGAGACAGAGAAGAAAACTAAACCCAGCCATGCACTCCACTCAAACACGAAGGAAAATGGAAAACGATTCATTCAACCCCCATCCAAACCAACAGAAAATCATAAAGCATGGACAGACAGCAAAGAAGGAAGAATCTTTTAATTTTGACTCATTCAACTCCAATTACCCGAGATTGGCACCGCGGCCGCCGGCACCGCATCGGTCACTCGGACCGGCGTCTCCACCTCCTTCACAGGGGTTTCGCCTCCTCCTTCGCCGCAATCATCCTGCTCAAAATCAGAAAATAGCCCGTCCTCCGCCGCGGCGCTCCGGCCGCTGTCGAACACCACCTCTCTCTCCTCCTCCCCCTCCTCGTCATCCGCCACCGCCGCCGAAGCCGGAGCAAGAGCGAGGGCCAGTTCCGCCTCCGGAGGGCCCTCAGCCGCCGCCGCCGCCGCCGCCGACGAAGAGGACCCCTGGTGGTCGAGGATATCGTAAACCTCCCTGTCGAAGAACCCGGGCAACTTCCTCTCCCGCCGGAGGTCGTTCCTCATGACCCAGAACGACTCCGTCTCGTCCCGGGTC
>JANUWG010000359.1:0-12481 GCA_025175695.1 Eugenia klotzschiana
TAACCGTGGCGGAGTTCACGGACCGGATGTCGGAGCTGAGGAACAAGCTCGGCCACGACGGGCTTAAGGACGAGGGCCTCGTCGTGCCCCCCAACCTAGGCGCTGAGGGGAAGATCCAGGGGAACGTGCTCGCGGGCGACAAGTACTCGGTCGCATATGACCGGACGCCCGAGGAGATACTGAGGATTGTGTATGGGAGCGGCGACGAGGGCGTCCCGGGGGGATTCTATCCCAAGGGAGGGAATGGTCGCATTGCTAGGTCTCATCTCCGGTCGGTGTAGAAGATTGTAACAATAAATTAACAAATGTGTGCCTTTTGATTATGCTACCTGCTCTTCAGTAGACTTGTGAAAGGCTTACGCCGCGAGCCTTCAGTGAATTAAAGAAATGAAATTTATGTTTCTACTTTCGTCCTTAGTTACTTTCCCTTCTCAAATCTCGCCTAACATAAGTTGACACAATAATTGTATCCAATTCGTCAATTTCCCCCCGTTATTTGGACGCGCATCATCAGAATTTGCAAAGCATCGAGGTGAGAGTTACGTGAAAAATTGCCTTTACAATAAAACATCTTTCATGTAACACTTCTATCACGTACTTGTGCGTGCGTGTATACAATTAAGCACGCAATCGATGAAGAAAGATGCTCCATTGAAGGGATGACATCACGTCGACGATGTAGGCATTGATGATAAAGTTCATCGTAATTGATATATTCTCCATGTTGAAATATGTGTTGTGGTGTGATTTAGACTCCCTTGCAAAGGGAAAGTACGTGGGTCTCGCTCCACACTGACAGGAGGGAGGTTCGAGAGATCCGCCCCGACGGGGGTCTCAAGGTGGCAGTGCTCCTAGATAACAATAGCCTTTGACGATTTAAGCCTGTAATTTTTCATTAGTAGTTTAGGCTTGGGATCGTCAAAAGTTACTGCTATATATACTCTTTTTCGCTTGTAATTGAGTGATGTAACGAGAGGTGCTAGGTGCTTATTATAGTGGAAATATCAGCTAGACGTAACCCTAGTTTAAAGGGGAATCAGGATAAAATCTTGTTTCTCGATTTCTCTTTCTCGTTTTACGTTTTACTTCGACTTGATTGTGCATCGAATCCTAATAATATGAAGTCGTGCTTGTGCATAATAAAGGAAGACCCGATATGAATCCTATCAACTATAGTGCTATCCGAAACACGAAATCCAAGCAGGAGGGTGCTAACAACAGTTGCTACGGCAGCGGTTGAGTATCACAATCTCCGACGGACGGTGGCGCCACAATTGGTCTCGGATGAGCAAGAGCTGTGAAGCTCCACACTTGTTATTCGTAAATCGTATGCGCAAAACTGGAATTGAAAGGATTAACAGGGTGAAAATTAGAAAACAGGCAGGTCCTTATAGAGAAACTGAGAGAATGAGGCAAATCGTCAAACTTGAGGGACTAAAGTGAAAACTAGACAGAAAGAAGTGGGGAAATCTGTAATTTTCCCTGCAATAGTCCTTAAGCTCGTCACGTTCCAATAGGATCGAGTGGACCATTTAATTGATGATAATTAACATGTGGTCATTATATTTGACCAAAATTACCGAGATTATACAATGCTCCCACTAAAATGATTGAGGTTGGCTATTTCTTCGTGTATTTGACTTTTTGGCTCGGTAAATTGTAATCCCAGGTGTTATTTGGTGCTCGCTGTAGAAACGTAAAGTTAATGGCACGTAGAAAAAACTACTTCATCGCAAATTACGGGAAAAATCATTGATTAGATTTCGGATTGACAAATATAGACTTCTATATGTTAAAATTAACTAAATTTGCATGTATGTGTGATGTTTATCTAAGAAGTACGAATACACTCTGGGTCCGACACCGAGATAGGTCCGACACTCTCCAACACATGGCCGACATGAGGTCAATAGGTGTTAGATATTCGAAATGTGGTCAGCGCTCCGGACACGCCAGCAACATTCAAGTCTAGCATCCTCACACGTCATTCCGACGCGCACCGGCTAAATATAACAACTATATACCTTTTAGTGTAAATTCATTATGGGCTCTTTTTTATTATTCGTTTATTTGCGGATTTGAATCAAATTAACTTAATTAAAATAATCATAAAAATCATAATTTATCATGTTATATATATAAAAATACACTTTTAATATACAACGTGTTGGAATTTTCTATTTTTAAGAAATGATGTGTCGGCGTGTCGTGTCGTATCGTATTGTGCTACATGTCACATATCGGTGTCGGTGTTGCTTAGAGTAAGAGCAATATCCGATGTGCATAATCTAAAGTGTTCCTGCATTGAATCATCCGCAATTCCTGCATCGGAAAAAATAAAACATTGTGAAGTATTCCTATTTTGAATTTCTCGATGTACAGAACTAACTAAATCTGCAGATTCTGATCCACATGGAAAAGAAAGAAATGTCCGATTTTGCTCGGTAAACCAACTCTAACCTCATTTGAGCCTAATAAAAAAAAAAGGTAACAAAATATGACCATTCAAAGCGAATATCAGCAAATCAAACGAGTTAACTTCGATGATAACAGACACTTATGACCATATCAAAGCAGATATCAGCGAATCAGATGCGTTAACTTCGATGATTACAGACGTCTCCCATAAGCTGCTATAAAAAGGAATGTTCCACACTATGTTTTCATTGAATCATAGAGCTCAGAGGACACATAACAATTAGGTTCTTAACCTGTGGAGACTGAGCTGAATCTGGCAAAGTATGCCCATGTTAACTTGACATTTGCATTTTCTCTTTCAAGTTTCACTAGAAGCATAAGGAGGCACGGACTAAAAGTGTCCCTCGCAGCGTGATTCTTGTGATACCACTGCAAGCCACGCTATTCTCATGTTGTCCTACAGGAGGACTGTGAGAAGGGCCGGAAAGGACAGAAACTGACCTCGAGAATGCAATTCTAGTGCTACTGCTTCATGGAATTTATCATCGATGATATAAATTAGTAGCATAGAAGCATCTTTGTCCAAAGGAAAATCCTCTAACACCGTCAAGGACCAGGCTATATGACCTGAAGTATATAGCTTGCTTTTACTTTTGTTTTGTCAATTTCATGAATTTCAGGATGCTCTTGCAATTCATGTTTCTGCATAACTTACATTTTTATTGCTATGACCTGTTCCTCGCCTGGTGCGGCCTTCTGTGCAGATTGCAAAATGGTTGAAGCAGTGAGTGGTCTGAGCCCCAAGCTCGATTCTTTGCCTTGACCTGCAAAATAGCAGTTGAGCACTGAAGCTGGAAGGCCGATCTCTGAGTACCTGAGTGAAGTTTCAACGTGGAGCTCTGCATGGTTATCTTCTTGTCAAGATGTGATTGGTTTGATCTCGACTGAGAGCATCGAATGTCAGGTTTTGAACAAGATAGGAGATAGGGAATCTCCAATAGTTACTTGAGTGCAGGCAATTTTCCCGCTCTTAACTGAAATGCTTATTTCAATGTGTTTCGTAACTCTGTTATCTAGTAATAAATCATCGAGAGGAAGGATGTTTGAGTGATTCGCGCTTCTGAGTCAAGAATCTCTTCTTATTACAGAGATCAATCCAGACAATACGCTGCGGTTCATATGGAGAAGGTTCAGGCTTTGGTGCATCAAGTCAGGAAGGTGGGTCGTTGCTGTAGCCTGGCTCTGTTGCTGCCAGCGATGTAAATGCTTCTCTTGACTATCATTCTAGGAACATACTTCAGGCCACATCTCAAAGGGGAGGGGCCGCCCCATGAGTTGGCAATGCAGAGACTATTTGAGAGATTGCTGCAATACACTCAATCAGCAGGCCGGGGTTCCAGATGATGGTGGTGCAAGTGATGCATGTGTACTATCACATACTCGGTAAGGCCAGTTAATCTGTTGCAGTGACCCCATCTTTGTTGTTCAAGTTCTTCCGTGGCGCCTCATCCAGTCAAAGTGCTCGATCCTGGTAGCAACTACCTGTGCTTCATCGACCTCTTTCCTGCTGACGTGCATCCTGGTTCATTTGTCAAATTTGTCAAAGAGAGACTTAAGAATATTGATGACGTTGCGTTCAGCGGTAACCGAGTATCTCGTGCCTCAGGAAAAAGGTAATTGCGAGGTTGAAGAGGTGGACGGGGCTGCAGGATTCATTCTGGAGAAGGATGCAGCCAGGTTACCCATTTATACCACCAAATGTCTTTCTGATATTTTCCCCCTAAATCGCAGCATGTCCTGTTCAGGAAACAACTAAAGGAGCTTTTAGTAATTGCTTATTTTGAATTTCCTGATGGCTCCATAATCTCTTCATATTAACATTGGTAAATTCCATAGTTTGACAATTGAGATATACCCATCAATGATGAACAATCATTCTTCACCGTTAGTATTGGATTGTTTCATTGGCCCTGAGCATTTACTGGACAAAATATGAATCAGCTGCTTCTATTCTATCATTCATAGCGGGATTTAGACTCAAATGTAGTTCATGTGAAAATTGAGAACGGATCAAGTTGGAGCTATTTTATCTGCATTATATCTGCATATGAGAAAAATACAAGAGGAGCAAACATAGGACACTATTTATGTCTAAACAGGTTTTCGTAAAATTCCAACATGTTTTTACAATGTCTGAGAAGCGGGAGTCATCGGTTGTCGATCAGCTTCTTCACAACTCCTTCAAAGATCCCATCTGAGCTGAAGTTGCAGTTGGACCTTCTGGGATCGACACAACCCGGCAGCTGAAAGTAGAGATAGAAGTGTCTGGACAGACAAAGGTTGCCTGTTCTGCTTTCAACCACCATCAGGCCCGTGACAGTTTCTCCTTCGATTAGGACCTCACCACTCATGTCGACTTCACAACTAAATGCTGCAGCATCCGTTAGAGAAATTTGTTATTACCTTAACCTCACCATATGAATCAAAATCCGCAAAACACGAACACTCAAGACTTAGTGTTAGCTTCTTGAACTATAGATATTGAGGTTTTCTAAGGCCATTAGGAACTTACATTGATCTCTTCTGACCCCTGGAAGTGACACGTGGAACAGGTAACAATCATTGGACTCTGCAAGGTTCACACGCCCCGTGATGGATCCCGCAAGCCCCACGTCTGCATTCCCAACCATTCCGACTCCAGCACTGCAGGCAGCTGCAGCACCTCGATATCGCATCTCTGTCGCACTGAGTGGAGCAAACACAACCTTAGGGTCAATTTGAGCCTTGAAGTAGGCACCGCGTACTCCAGAGAACCATGCCGACCTCGAGGAGGGTAAGCCTTCATGTGGAACCATCCGCAAAGGCTTTACATCTAGAGCCACGTTACTCTTGCGTCTTCTTCTGTGAGAACCTTGAGAAGGCATGAAAAAACGAGTCTGTCCCTCTGAACGCGCCTCCCGTGCTACCACTTTGTAAAACGACTCGTCAGTGACATAAACGGGTAGCTTGGCCGCATCTTTATCAAGATCGAACTCCTGCAGCCCAGTCAAACTCTTAAACCTTGCAACAACGTCGTCCTTGAGGTAAGATGTGCTTGGGTTGTTGACGAAGACGATGTTGTCTATCGCCATAAATCGCTCCTCGACAAATGAACAAGGGTGCAGGTCTGTGGGAAAGAGGTCAAAGAACCGAGGGTAATTGCTCCCAGGACCGAGCACTTTGACCGGAAGCGTGCTGCGGAAGAACGTGAGCAAAAACGATGGGCCCAGCACTACGGATTTACTGGCCTTCCTGAGTATGTGATAATACGCATGCATCATTTGGGCCACCATCATCTTTGACCCAGCCAGCTGATCGCGAGTGTATCGTGGCAATCTCTCAAATGCTCTCTGCATTACCGACTTGTGGGGCGGCCTTTCCCCTCTGAGATGAGGCCCGAAGAATACTCCAAAAATGATGGTCAGGAGGAAGCATTGGTCGTCTGTCATCATGCCTTCGCCTGCAGGAGCAGCGGCGGTGGACTGCGCAGCTGCGTTCACCGGTTGAGACATCTCAATCAGAATCTGCAGGAGAACGTGGCATCAGTGGAGGACTCGAGGAAGAGTACATTATCGAGAACAACTATAATCTTTCTCGGGCTCAGTCACAGTAAAAGTTTGCTTGACGAATGAAAGAAATGAAATTGTTGAGCACTAATCCGTATCAGGTTCACAGTACTTTCAGTATACGAGTATATTATTGAAGATTGACTAATTGTTGCACATCATGTGAATACATATTCAGTTTTATCATCATTCTTCACACAACTTCATGAACACTTCAAAACATACAAAAGAACAAGAGGGCAAAGAGGCAAACCTGTAAGTCTGAAGGACTTGGTCTGATGCTTCGGACCAGATCTTAGAGCATAGAAACTAGATAGTGAGTGAAAGAGTTGGGTGTGTCCAAAATACCTGCAGAGGTCGAGCTTATATAGTGCTGGCTTGCCTCTATTAGGGGTAGTCTTGCTATTCAACAACTTTCTAGATTCACACATTTTTGGTTTAGATTTTATTTACCTTCTTCGTTCGGACAAAATTTCTATCAATCCAAGAAAAGAAAATAATCCCTACGGACACAATGATAATGAGTAGGCAATTTAATTTGACTTACCTATTAATCCAATGGTTCTTATCTCCACTTGCTGACTAAAATATGGAAGCTACCCGTTTGCCATTAGTATTAAATAGTCGGTCTAAACGAGGTTCGATTCGGTCAATCGGACCAACAAAATCTACAAAATCCAGAAGGTCCTTAATTTCAGAGAAAATAAATAGGTTTCATACTATTATGTCCATTAATGGTATGCCCAATCGAGTGAGCAGAATCAGATATTTCTTTCTATTTTGGGCAAATCAACTTAAATGAATTGCTTATCTTCAATTTCGCCAAACATGCTATGTTTTACTCCGTTAACCGGTTGACTCGATCATTGTCCAGGGAAAGATTAAAAAAAGGAACATGCAAACCGTTTAAGGTAAGGTCAGGGTGAAAATTTGTTGTGCCAATCAACCATACCAGGTAATATCTGAAAAAGATAAATAACTGTAGAAGGTATAGCAAAAATTAAATTAAGCATAAAGCCAAAAATTAAAAAAAGAAAATTCATGAAAAATATGATTCTGACAACAACAAAATAGGCTAACCGTTGAATACAGAGCTATTGTTCGATGGTTGAGTGACGGTGGCCCGGGGAGTTAAAGCCGGTTGTGGATGAGGACAATGTGCAAAGAATCTTGGAAATGTAGTTACACATGTACTTAGCATAATAACGGATATTGGGCGGTTATAATTAGAGATTATATATGCGGCGATATGTGACTATTATAGTATCTACGATCATCAAGAACAAATTCCCAAAGTATTTGTCAAGCCCTTTGTGTTTAAATTTTTTGTTCATCTTCTTGTCATGCCAATTTTGTCCAAAATCATCATTGAACCCATCCAAAAAAAAAAAACTGAAGATCAGCTTTTAGTGAAGGTTTCTCCACTATTTGGCCCAACTATCAATCTACAAAAAAAGCTTTTTATTTCTGAACTTTCGTCAAATTTGTAATTGGGTTCTTGAATTTTTATGTGCAATAAATTTTTTTTAACTTACTTGATTTGTAATTGAATCTTTCTATTATTTGCACCTTTCATTTTTGCCAATCGATGATATAATATACTTCCTACAGTGAACATTGTTTCTGAGACCAAATAGAATAAAATAAAATGAAGTGGGGAGGTGTTGTGGGGGCGCAGCCTCTTCACTATTGTCAATGATCAACAATCCTGCTCATGCCCAAATCTATGTGAGGGTCATCTTTGGGAGTGATCACCCTTGCATGGCGCGAAAGACTGAAACGAACATGCAGACTGTATAAGTTAAGGTCAGGGTGTAAATTTGTTCTGCCAATTAACCACACAAGGTAATGGGCAAAATAAGTAAATATCTATACAAGCTATCGCAAAAATAGAATTAAGCATAAAAACAAAAACCAATCATAATAAAAAATTCCTTAAAAATATGATCGGCTAAGTGTTGGATAGAGATGAGAACATAAAGACCACGATCTGGATTTTTTTTTTGGTTGGGGGTGGGGGGTTCAAATTTGATCTCGATTGAACACAAAGCTATTGATTGACGGTTGAGTGACACTGTAGGGAGTTAAAATCAGTTGTGGATGAGGACGGCATGCAAATCAGATGCTTAGAATATCGGAAATGTAGTTACACATGTACTTAGCACAATAACCGGTATTGGGCGGTTATAATTAGGGATTATATATATGGTGATGTGTAATTATGGTAGTATCTACGATCATCAAGAACAAATTCTTCATGTACTTTTTCAGTTTATCATCAGTAATGTCTTTTCAACTACCGTCGTTTACAGTCCTCCACATTTAAATTTGTCACATAAATTTAATTCCTGTCCAAAATCGTCGCTAAATCCACAAAACTGGAGTCAATCTTTAGTGAAAGATTTTTTACTATTTGGTTCAACTATCAATCTAGTGAAAGAGCTTTTCGTGTAATATATTGGCTCGGTCCGTGTCTCCTGAAGCCCAAACCCTTGCAATTCTTTCTTCTGCAATAGAGACCATGGACAAACAAACCAATAGGGGTGTGCCGTCCAGTTCCCACCCACGAATCAGGAATAGGACCACTTGGTCTTGGAATTGGACCGGACCAGATTAGTCCGGTTCTGGGGTAGTTTATTGGAACCGGTAGCATGTTTCTTTATTGGACTCCATTTGAGCTTACGCTTTGTCCGAAAAGAATTTTTTAAGCTAACCTTGCATGCTGAACAATAGTGAACAAAAACTTTTAGGGGCTGAATTTCATCGATTTCTAGCTAGTTTTTGGGTTAGCCAAGTTGGGGGTCTTATAGTACTTAAAAAATGCTTTATATTGATTGTGAGTTCACTTGAAATGTAGTTCGGTTGAGGAAGTTATGATTCAAAAAAATTTAGCGCGTGAGTTGTGCATAAAAACAACAATGAGTGTCTACGATGGGTGACCTTTTTGTTGACGTAGGTGTCATTTATCAACGAATAGGAGTATTTCAGCCAAATTGATCATTAGAATATTATATTACTCAGTTTTGATATTCTTTTTCAATTATTTGTCAGGAATTTGAGAGTGTTCGCTCAAGGAACCAACGTAGGTTGGTTTTTAACTTTCCCAGGTGAGTGATACATATATCTTCTTTGGTTTTATAAAACTCATATCTTGAAGTGATAGAAATGCATATTATGAGTTAAAGATGCATTCCATATTTGATACTTATTTGAAGAAGGAAATCTGATGTGTATAACATGTTTGATGCATGACATCGGATCAGCATTTACTACCCTATTTACTATTTAAAATCGTTTAAAAATCGTTAACAAAATGAATCGCAAAAGGCATTCTGGTGGATGAGGAGCTCCGAAAGATTGTATGCTTTTTTTTGTAAATCAACTTGCGATGTCAATTATGGTTTTGGTTTGTGGACTTTGGAAGATGGCGACTGGGTGCTCAATATTGCTGTGGACCCAATTGAGGATTTGTGAGTATGTGCATTCCAATTTAGGATATTCTTGCGGGCTAGCCATCGGCAATATTGGTAAAACCTAGCCAAGAGGGAATTTTTGGTCACCTTGTATGTGTGATCATAGTTAGATACCTAAGCACAGGATTGATCAATGAAATGGACCACTGACGTGTTTTTAATGAGATTGATCAATAGTCTGGACCATTGATATTTGTTTCGATATTATTGATGTTTGTTTTTGCACAACCGATGTTATTGATTGAAATGAGCAATTTCGCTATGAATATGTTATGTTGAAATAATTTAAATAATTCATTTTGATCATGAAGTTTGTTATATTCTGAATTTAGATAAATGAGTTATGGTTTTTAATTGTGCATAGGGGATGCTCAATCTACTTATAAGACATCGTTATCATTAGAGGACTTTTTGATAGTGGGGATCTATGTTGAGCTTTCGAGTTAGCTGTTTGAGGACATGTGTGTATGCGTGTGTGTATATGGATAAATATATATATAATATTTTTCTTTTTGATGGTTTGTAGAAAACTCTGATATTATAACTAGATGACCTTTTTATCAAATATATATGGATATATATATTTTGATATCCAGTTGAGTTATGGTTACTTTTGAAACTACATCCTTTTAGTAAAAGCAAGGTTGTGTCATTGCCATGTTTTTGTTGAGTTGAAAGTGTGACACTGCTCATGTCTAGCAAATCTATGTGAGGCTCTTTTTTGGGAGTGGTCACCCTTGCATGGCCACCACTCACAAGGGTTGATCGACCCTTGCAATCTAGGCACCTTGGCTCGGATCGCTGATTAGTACATGACGGCTGACAACATCCTCATCGATGAAGTAGGACGACCTGCTATCCTTCCTCTCTTTGTTTTTTGTTTTTTTTTATTATTATGGATGTCAAATCAACATTATTTAACAATTAACTGTTTTGCCCAGCAAGTAAACTAGATAGAATCGCTCTTGCCAATCAAACTCTAATAGGCTGACACTTTTAAGTATGGTCTTCCCTAATAGTTCCGAGGAAGATATTCAAACCAAGCTTCCAAGTTTCCCCCTCAAAGAAAATCCAAATCAGTTGATGATGTCTTCCATTCTCCTAACCCGATAGATAGAACGCAGATGGGTATAGACTTCTAAGCTACAAAATAAAGAATGTCCTAGGCAAACTCAAATCAAATCCTATTACACAAGAATTCTATTCGCACAAATCAAGCAAATTAGAGGAGGATGTAGTTACACAAAAGAAAAGGGTTAAAAATACTTGACTAGACATCTAACAAGAAATGAGTCAACTTGATCTCTAGCCTAAGTTATCACCTCTCAACAGTGCAATTGTATCTCCCACCAAACAAAAAAAGAAAAAAAACAGTGCAATTGTATCTGGCCAAACAAAGCCTCCCAGCCTTCCTCGTTTTAACGACCACCTGTCTCCATGTGAGTCCAAGAACTGATAAAAAGCCAAAACCAATTCAACTGGTACGACATGACCCAAATTATTATTCAACCTAATTGCTTTTCCTAAGTTTGAAAGCACAACATAATGCACGGTCACGAGCACTATCCCATAACCTTTTAATCACGAGGTGGATTTAGCACAGACAGTAAAGGAGGAACACATCAATTTATTAGTAGCGACAACATTATAATGTACAATATGTTACACGTATGACATTTAATTACAATGCATCTCAGTAGTAGTTGCACCATCATATGCCTTATGTCCAAATAGATGATTAGTCTTATCTACATATTCATTTTATGAGTAGTTGATATCCATTAGGTCCTTTCCTGAACAGGTACCAATAATCTATTTTAGAGTTACTTTGCTTTGACGTTTGGCAACAACTTATGTTTTCATGGGAGTTTCTTTTTTGATTGGTTACATTCTTTTTACAGTTGTAGGCTTGTTCATAGGGCAGGTTCGAGTGAGTCCGGTCATATAATTACGGGTCGTACAACTTGCTCAATCCATTTTCGACCCTCACATAATCAAAATCATTTTTTGTATTTTCCCCCAATATAGAAGGCCTTCATTCCAGCATGGAAGGATTTCACCTTGTACATGCCATTGGGACCAAAAAAATAGAAAACCCATGCATCAATAGTGATGCTTTCAAATTTAAATTCAATTTCCATGAGGTACATCACAACAAGTCAAAGTATGGATAACCCTTCACCGTCCCTATGATTAAAGATTAGTGATAGTAAGCACTGAAAAGTCTGCAAAATGCAGAATAAAAGCACACCCATGAGGAAAAGTAATATCTCCAAAGAGAATAGCAAAAAATTCATTCAATTGATAAGTTTAAGAAAGGGTCATTAACGAGGAAACACATGCTAGTTCTTTTTTCCTTTTCATTAGTAGTATAAATAAAGAAAATCTCCTACCTTTTAGCCGTTGTTTGCGAAGGCAAAAAGGTTGGGTAAAGAGTGAGGAGTGAAAGAAAGGTGGGGGGAGAAGTTCAAATACACTGTTTGGAAGGGCCATAGAAAAGGTATGTGAAGATTTACAGAGTTAAAAAAATCAATGGCCCCACAAGAAAGGCATCACCTTCCTATAGAGCTGACTATATATGTTTGTCTTATCGTGTCCACTATTTGTATTCTTTCATGTCGTTACAAAATATGTTTCAACATAATTATATGGTGTTCTATCAAAATGGCAAATTTGTCTAATCAATTTTAAGTTATTGTACGGATGGCAATTCGGAACTGACCTTTTCAATTTTGCCAATTTAGTCCCAAGCCTTCGCACAAAATTTCAATATAGTATTTCTGACCAATTTTCGTTGAAACTTGCTTATGTGGCGTTAGGAAGAAGTACACGAGAAGTTTCAAAAATTGTGTACAATACTCACTTTAGTGTCAAAAGTTTCAAAACGATTACTTAAATACCGAATCGGAGAAATTCTTGCCAAACTAATTACGTGGCATTTACAATTAAAATTTTAATTTGACACGGCTATTTTTTAAAAAAAAT
>JANUWG010000360.1:0-12480 GCA_025175695.1 Eugenia klotzschiana
TTGAACGAACTCCAACTCAGGCAAATCCCAGAGTTCCAACTCCCTTAGGGAAGGGAGCTCACTCAAGGGTGGCAAGTACTTCCACATTCCACACTCAGTGAGACGGAGCGTAACAAGACACGAGAGAGGGATGGAGGTGGATACTAGTGCTGCTTCTGAAGAATAATCTGGAACGGCCATCACTTGGTGTTCCCACCACTTCCCGCTAGATCCAGGTAATTCCAAGTCTATCACTGATGGCAAGAGCGGCAAGGATTTCAAGTCGTCGCAACCCCATATTTTCACGTCCGAAAGTTTTGGGAATGACGATTGTGAATCGTACCGCAGATGATCCTGTTCTCCTCCCACTAGTAGCCTCCTTCCCCACCATCCTTTCAATTTGCCACAACCTTTGAGTTTCAGTGTCTCCAGAGATGGGAAGAAGGTATTGGATTGTTGTGGGTCCCTTATCTCTTGAACGAACTCCAACTCAGGCAATATCCAGAGTTCCAACTCCCTTAGGGAAGGGAGCTCACTCAAGGGTGGCAAGTACTTCCATCTTCTACACCCATAAAGTGTGAGCTCAACAAGACACCTGATGGAGGAAAGCCAGCTTGGCGGATTCCTTCCCATATAACCGAATATGCCCAAAAATGTCAGATTTTGGTGCGGTCTGAGGTTCTCCCACACGAGCAATTCATCGCTCTCGCTTTTGTCATCCAATGGGGCCCCCCACCTCAACTCCAACGAACGGAGACGTTCCTTTTCTCTCAAGTGACCTTTGTTCGGCGCCGGTTGAAGGAACTCCAAATTTTCAAGAGTAATGGATCCTGCTAATTTGTTTAACCCACCCAGTTCATCTACTGTTCCCGCACCTCCAGATACTCTATGGCCCATCTTTTGCACCACAAATTTGGATAAAGTCTGAAGAGAAGATAGGTGATTCAACCCGCGTGGCATGTGACTCAATGAATGACACCCATCAATTAAGAGGTGCCTGAGGTTGACCAGCTTCTTCAAATCTCTTGGAAGTGCTTTAAGAGATGAGCAATGAGAAAGCTTAAGGGTTTGCAAGTTCAGCAAATCCGTGATTGAATCGGGCAAGCTCTTAATGGACATGCTTCTGGAAATATCAAGAAATCTTAAGTGTTTCAACCGACTCCCCAAGGAAGGAGGGATACAAAAATCTGCATGCTGCAAAGCCAAAGTTCGACAATGCCTAATCTTGGAGAAAATCCCCTTCCATTCATGCGGGGACAAGTCCTGTTCATGTGTTCTCCAGTCGTTCAATGAGAGGAATGTTCGTAGATTGGTCGCCTCAAGTCGAGAGGTCAATTCTTGCGACAAGGACGACGGTGAAGCAAATGAAACATGTCGAGTTCCTCTAGCTATGCTTCCCTCACTGAGGTTAATCATCTTGCACTCGTCCCCTGCGACTTTTGAGGCAAGATCGTGCATGAGATCATGCATCTTGAACTTTTCCAACTTACTTGTGGAATCATCAAGCTTTTCAACCTCAAGGAATGACCTTTGAAGTAGGTACGAGACGTATCGATCCCCGGCCTCTCCTAGGTCCTCGTTCTCGTCCAGTGACTCAATAAAGCCTTGTGCCATCCAGAGTTGTATCATTGTCTGCTTATCAAAGACATAATCTTTCGGAAACAAAGCATAATATGCAAAACAATGTTTCAAATGCGACGGAAGATGATCATAGCTGAGCTTGAGGACTTCCATAATTCCTTCGTCCGACTCGTCTATTTTTGAAAGTTCACGCTTTTTGAAATTGAGCCACTCATTTTTTCCCTTTTTGCCGTACAGAAGGCTACCTATTGTCTTGATAGCAAGCGGGACACCAGCGCATTTCGTAACTATACCTCGACCTGTCTCATCCAATTCCGAGTCTAGTGATTCTTCCCCATCTCCAAAAGCCATTTTCTTGAACAATTCCCATGACTTATCTTCAGATAAGCCACGTAGTTCGTGCATAACGGAATTCGCATCTGTAGCATGCACGACGGACTGATTACGCGTGGTTACGAGTATCTTGCTCCCCCTTGAGCCCCCCATTAGCAATGGTTGAAGCTTCAACCATCTCAGGCGATTATCGTTCCACAAGTCATCCAGAACAATCAAGTACTTCTTCCCGTCCAGTACCTTACGAAGGAGTTGCTGCAACTGGTCCTTCGATTTATTCTCAATGTCTTGCAGATCTCTCATCATCTCAGGATCCTCTTGACACTCATGCTGGGCAGATTTCAGTATTCCTTTGATGATCACATACTCATCAAAGTTTTCAGCATCCCCATGACACGCCCACAGCTTAGGCGTGAAACAGTCTTTCACCCTGTCATCGTTGTAAACCAGCCGAGCAAGCGTGGTTTTTCCAAGTCCGCCAATACCCACGATCGAAACAACCGAAACTCTCTCTCCAGAGGAGGAATCGAGCAAATGCGCGATGATCTCCTTCTTATCCTCTTCTCTACCAATTATTCCTTCCTCGAGCGCAAAAGAGTGAGTCGGCCTCGTCCTCGCAATTGCAACAGATGGCCCACTCGGATGCGTCTCTAAACGGAACTTCTCCTTATCATTTTCAATCCCATCCAGTTTCTTTCTAAGTTCCCGAATCTTGTTAGCCACTTTGCGGCGATGTGCAAGCTGATTCCATTTGGAGAAGAAAACGCGTACCTCTTTCCAGGTCTTGTTGCCGGAAGCGACCTTTCGCCTCAGATCTTCAGTTGCGACATCGTCGAACAAGTCCTGCACGTCGTACAGCACGTCCTTGAGCCTCTTGAGCCAGAGCTTGACCTGGTCGTTGTGCCATTGCTGCTTCTCGGCATCCGAAAGCACAGCTTGGATGGCCTCGATGGTATCTTTAAGACTTTCGAGCTCGTCCTTGGCACCGCAGACCAACCGGATCTTCTGAAAAACTAAGGAGCCTGCAGTTTTTGCTATTTCAGTGGCAAGGCCGGAAAGAACCGCTTCCGCCATTTCCAAAGGCAAAAAAGCAGGGAGGGTTGAGGAGTGCTCGAGAGGAGGCTGCAGAGCTTATGCCTCAGTCGGGAGAGAGTGTTTTGGTGCAATTGGCAATGGAAAAGATCACCGTCTGGTCAAGAAAAAAAGGGACTATAGAGAGAGAAAAAGAAGAAAGATGAGAGGCCTCCGGGTCAAAAAAAAGGATGCGGGAAAAGCAGAGCAGTGTCTATGGTTCTCTCTTTAGATGATACAGGGTGGGGGTGGGTACGTAATCAATGTTACCTTTCTTATTCTTTATCCTCCTCTATTGTTTAATTTATCCCTTCCTTGCGCAGGAGATAACATAAATGCGTCAATTGTTTCGCGATTTTTTTTTTATTTCCTCATTTTTCGATGCTAGGTTCTCTTAAGAAAATAAGTTAATAAAAAATATTTTCCTAATTAATAATTTTAGAAAAAAATATTTCTCAAATCAATTATTTTCTGCTAAATAAAAAAAGTCCAATGTTAGAATGATGTAATTGATCACCATTGACATAAGTACGTAACTTTCGATTAATAGTGCCAATATTCTCTAGAAATGTAATTGCTTGTAGATAATTATTACCAACAGTTAGGATATTATATCAATATTTGCTGTTCAAAATAACCATGGATAAGAATAACAAGTTGGTGGTGGATTCAAAATTATCTTGTTTTTTCAATTCGATTTCAAGGTCTACTTGGGAATCGAATTCCAATTTTATTTTATTTTTTGCTTCATTTTTTCAAAAAAAAATGTCACTAATTTGAAATGATTGCGCCCAATCTCACACACTAATCTCTCATCCACAATAAAGACGATTGGGGTTGTTTTTGTCTTTCATAATTCTAGAATTATGTGTCCCTTTGGATTCTAGATAGGAAAGATATCCCCTGTATCTTGGCAGTAAATTATTAGGGTGATTAAATTTTCAACAAAGAGAGCCATTAGGACCCACTATTGCTTCATCTCATCCCTACACAAATCTCATCTTTTTATAGCTGTATTAACTTAATTTTATACTTAAACAACTATAGTTATTATTTCCACTTGCATTGCAAGTATACAACTATAGTACATATATATATATATATATATATATGATTTTGCTTCTGACCGGAGTACAAGAGAGAGCTAATGGTTGACGATGTTGTTATGCAATATATATAATTTAATTTTCGATAAGAATTTTCTCAAATTTGCTCGACAAGACAAGTAATTATTCATGACTAAACCGACGATGTTGCTGTGTAATATATTATTATAATAAGAAATAATTTTATAAAGCGATAGTTTATTTCGTGAGATGATTCGGTCGGGTAACAAATCGACTCACGTCCAAATTTTGTGAATTAATTTAGCAAATATGGAGCACACATATTTGCTATATTAAAAAAAAAAGAAACTTTAAAGAAGGTGGAGAAGAAGAATGGAGGAGGGAAAAAAAACAAAGAAGAAAGTAAGAAGAAAGTGGAGTTGTTCCTTGATGGGATGCGGACCTAACTATCACGTGAAGAAAGTAGAGTTTGGGTCCATATGTTCGTTGATGGGACAAGTGATATTGATGAATCTTTTTCAAATCTTTTTATATCACGCCTCCTCCATGCGCGCACACCCCAAGCAATTCTTTACCAGTTTCTCTTTGCCAAAAGACAAACCGAGGCGCGATTCACGCTCTCAACTCCATGAACATCTGTCCAGTGTTGCTACTCAATCTGGTTCTATTTCTAGAGATGACCAGCAGCCGAATAATTGATAAAACCTTAGTTCATAATATAAGCTATTTATTTTGATCGAAGAGCAAATAAAAAAGATGGACTATCATAACATACGACTTGACTTGTGAAGATAATCAAACTATTCTATATGGCTATGAAGACCTATACTATGCGCAGTCTATCAATTGTATCGCTAATCAAATCAAATCTATTGACTATTGTCGTATAAGATATCTATTTTGACTAAAGGTAAATAGTAAAAGAGGGTCTACGATAATATACGACCTAATTTGTGAAGATAATCAGACTGTTCTGTTGGGGTTAGCCTTATCACTTAAAGGGCGTGGATATGTGATTTCAATGAACTTTAAAAATCAATACGGAATTTAAACAGATAAGCTCAGAGCTTAAGTTCATATGATGATCACTAGCAAGATCTTAGTTGTCATCAGATACAGCAGCATGCACAATTCAACTACCACAATACAATAACAAAGAATTTAAGGGATAGAGAATTTGCACAGATATTTTATGACGTTCGGCTTTTTTCAAGCCTACGTCAACTTCTTCGCGCTAATAGTCAATCGGCTATATTTCACTAGTGAATTTATCAAAAGTTACAACATGGTGATGATTCCCGAGTTAATAGACTTCCCATCCAACACTATCCCACTTGGATGAAAGCCTTTTAAATATTATAGTGTTTAGATCAATAATATATGAAGGATGTGAAGCTCTCTTGACCTTAAAATCTAAAATCCTACTCTCTTGCGCGTTCTCTCTTCAGCCTTGAAGTGTTCTTTTATATTCCTTCGCCTCCAACTTCCCATTGCACGATCTCCAAAGGATTACTAGACGAGATTGTAAACAAATGATTTCGTAACCATTGAGGTTAACTGAAGAAAGAATCCCCCATTACATCAAATCACCCATACAATTATGATATTGGGTTTCCATAGATAGAGTTATTCATTTGGTGAGTCATCATCGTTTCTTTTAATCCACATCCTTGATTGATCTTCATGATTGATGATTGATAATCTTCAAGAATGAATCCAACTTGATTTGCTAGCTGCTTCGATGATATATGATCTCAATTAAATCATCTCGAATATATCTCATGATACTCTGGTCGTTGCATATGAAATACTTCCTCAGAGGTTGAGCTACATAATAATGTCCGAGCTCCTCAAACAATGCCTGAGTTTTTTCAGCAGCGTTTAAGACCTTCAGATGCAATATCCAGAATTTTACTTGAACAACCATCTTTTGGTCCTTCCAAGCGTATTAGCAATCATGACTCTACCTCACTATTCACCTATCCATAATCTTTCCAAGCTTTATCAAACTTTCCGTTCTAGGTTTGTTTACCTTCTATTTAGATAAATCTAGCTTGTAGACATCTCTACATCTAATGCATTGTTCAACATGGATAATATTTGCATAACAGCTTGTGCATCTTTCACTTGGTTCTACTCATCTAATAAATGCATTAGTAGTATTTGATTATTTTGTCATCTTCAAAATATCATAAGGGATTTTCCCTAATATGTTCTAAACGATTATGAAAATCCATATTATGTGCAGTCTATCAATTACATCATTAACTAAATCAAATTTGTCGACGATAGGTTGTAAAAGGATAACTGCTCATCTCTTCCCGTCTTTCATGAGTGTTGTTTAGCCTCGTGGACCATTCCTCATACTACTCAATCAATCTCGATATATTAGTCATTGTGAATCGCTCAAAGCCGGATATTCTTTCAACACGTCATCGAATTGGAATTTTGCATGTTTGGCCAATCCAAAAGCATCAGATGTGAGGAATTTTTTCACCATAAGCTATTGGACGTTGGTACGAGATGATTTTGGGGGTGGGCAGGTTAATAATAGCTACTTCAATACCAGACCATGGCCGATCGATTAAATTAAAGGTCAATTTTAGGGAGAATCGGTTTAGTTTCCGATTCTCGAGTTGAACTTGTCCTAAACCGGTTTTAATCGAGAATTGAACCATGGTCTCCAACATAAACAAACAACAATATAACTACTTACCAATAATTTTTTGTAGGGAAATGGTGCAATTTTTTTATTTTCTACAACCATAATTTGGTTTATTAACCCCCCAAAAAGAAATATTCACAGGTCGGTCCCTAAGTAGAATCGAGATATGAACTCAATTGAGGAGTCGCGAACGTCATGTCTACCTTGAGAAGTTGATGGATCATTAAGTGGACACGAATGGCTCCTCTTGCAAGATGGGGATTTCACATAACACGCACTCTCTTAAGAGTTATCAATTGCAGAGATTCATGCATTTTGGGACTTGATCATGCTGGGTAAATTAAATGTCATTTTTGGTACCTTTCTCTTTATGAAAAGGTTTGCCTGAGATTTTTGGAAAATTTATCATCCTGAGCCACTAGTAATGATCATGCAGGGGTGCTCAAACGAGAAAATATTGGATACTAAGGTGGTAAGTTGACGTGGTCCAAAATACCATTCATTTTGTGACGCGTGGCACACAAGGGGCCCACCAACGATATAAGCAATCATTTTTCGAAAAATATTTTTCAAGTAGCTATTTTTTCGAGAAACGAACGCAACAATGCAATTCTAATTCTTTTTGGTCACTTGCTTTATTTAATTTTATTTTAATTAAACAGAACCAATTGATATGCAATAATAACAATGCATGCTGAAATTAGACATGTATACAGGCCGGAACAAGCTTTGCATCATGACTTTTCTAGACAAAACTTGCACTAACGAACAATCGGTAATCACCGGAGCCCTAAACATTATATTTCCCGCTAAAACGACATTCGTGCACACTCGGAAGCTATGAAAATAAACATGACGTGATGCTGGAAATCGACGTAAACGGATTCAACACAATGCAAAGGTGCTAGATCATGCCAGTACATGCGAGAAATGAAGTATGAGACTTCGGTGCCATTTAGGGTTCGCCGGGAGGCTGTTTAAGGTTTAGGAACTCGCTGACTAATTGTGATTAGCGTACTTAACCACGACTCCCTTAGGCACCCCTCAGATTCACCATGACCTCAAATCAAAATCTAATGGCACCGGTGCGTCCTCAAATATGGTAGATCATGCTGCCTCATGAGAGAAAACGAAGTATGAGACTCCGAGGCCATTTGAGGCTCATCGGGAGGCCGTTTGAGGGTTAGCAACGTGCTGGCTAATCATGATGAGCGTACTTAACCAAGACTCCAGTAGGCACCCGTGGAATTCACCATGACCCCAAATCAACACGTAATGGCAACTGTACGTCCACAAGCCATGAGGATCACAAGGCAGTTCTCTATTAGGTGTCATCACGATGATCATGGGACAGGTCTCCATTTTAGGCTAGGGAGTATCCCACCATGGAAACCATCACTCCAAGATGGCACCACTCTGGCAATCTCTCTCTCAAATTTTTTTTTCTTTAAACTTTCAACTCCTTTTTAATTAGAAAGTTGGCGGCATTAATGATATCCTTAATAGTTTGTTTTAAGCAAGCTTTAGGATTTAAAGGAACAAAGCTGAAATTGTTGGGATTTAATTGCACTATTTATTTACTTCTTAGCAGACTTCTTCTTATAGTAATGGTTTGCCTGACTTTGGTCAACAATCAACTGATCTCAGAGCTGTGGCTTCCTGCACAATAGTTTTTTTTTTTCAAATTTTGTTGAGATAAATATTGGTAATTATATTTTCTATCATTATCTCATCCAATCCGTTTCAAAATATAAACTTGAATAATGGTGGTAAGAAGAGCCATTGCTGTAATCAAGTGATGTCATGCTATATAACAAGCAAATTTGTGTTTTCCCTAAACTGAGTTATGAATTCGCCAGTATCCCTTACTATCTTTGTTGCTCAATTAAATTTATTATTCCCTGTTGCTCAAAATTTATACTTGAATAATGATTTATGAATTCGACCCAACTGACCCTGTGGCTCCTAGTTTCAATGTTCAAAAACTGGACCAGTCCATAAAATAAAGAGGTCACCCGATAACAAATCTCCTTACTTTAGTAACTTAATCAACCTCACACCGCTAATCAAGTCTGAAACAAAATCGCTCAATTAGATTTATTTAACCCTCCTTCAAGGAGATGATAATATAAAGATTAGATTAGAGAGATGGGGATCTATTCTTATGAGATTAATCATTTTGCTTTTGTGATAAATTAATCGTTTCAGCAGCGAGGCTATTCAGTGTGGCAGTGGCAAGGCCGGAAAGAACCGCTTCCGCCATTTCCAAAGGCAAAGAAGCAGTGATGCCTAAGTCTTGAGACAGTGTTTTGGTGCGATTGGCAATGGAACTGACCAAATAAGAAGACAAGCACGTGCGAATGTTTGGTGGGAATGTTAGGAGGAGATCAAATTCTGGCGTGGGAATGGAGCTGACCAAACAAGAAGATAAGCATGCGCATATGTCAGGTGGGTGTGGAAAGACATTTTTGGGGTCCTGAAAGAAGGGACTAAGTTGGGAGATAATGTTCTGTTTTGGTGCGAATGCTCGAATGGTCCAGAAAAAAAGGAACTATAGAAAGAGAAAAAAGAGGAAAGATGAAAGGCCTCTGGGTCAAAAAGGGATGCAGCAAAAGTAAAGCAGTGTCGGTGCTTCACTCTTATTCTTTATCCTTCTCTGTATTTTCGGTTTAACCCTTCCATTCGGAGAAGTTAATATAAATGCGTCATTTGTTTCGTGATTTTCTTTTTGTTTCGTCATTTTTCGATGTGAGAAAATGAGTTAATGAAAAATGTTTTCCTAGTTAATAATTTTAGAAAAAATATTTCTCCAATAAATCATTTTCTGCTAAACAAACAATGTATAGTGTTGAAACGATACAATTGATGACCATCGACATAAGTACATAACTACAGTTTTGAAACGCACCCATCTTAGAATCGGTTACCCTTGCTTCTTGTCACTTGCATTGAAGTATGCAAATATAGTACAAATATATATAATTTTGCTTCTGAGCGGAGTATAGGAGAGATTATTACTACTATGCATATAAATCATTGTAAATATATACATTTTAATTTTCAATAGGAATTTTCTCAAATTTGCTTGATGATATACGTAATCGTCCATGGTTAGGTCGATAATGTCGTTATGCAATATATCATCGTAATAAGAGATACTTTTATATAACGGTGATTTATTTCATGAGATGATTCGACCGTGTAACAATTTGAATTACATCTAAAGTTTGTGACTTGACTTGACAAATATTGTGTAAATACACGACGGGACTGACCAAAAGCATGTGCGAATGTTCGGTGGTGTGAAAGAGCCCCCTGTGGTCCAGAGAAAAAGAGGAAAGATGAATGGCGTCTGGGTCAAAAAAAGGATGCGGAAAAATCGAAACAGAAAATTCAACGGAGGTGGAGAAGAAGAAGGGAGGAGGAAAAAAACAAAGAAGAAAATAAGAAGAAAGATATGGAGTGCACCAGAAGGAAGTGGAGTTGTTTGTTGATGAGATGTGGAACCCAACCGTCACGTGAAGAAAGTAGAAGCAAGGGGAGTTTGGGTCCCAAGTCTCCCAATCAAAGGATCGTTCAATCCTTTTCAGTCTTTTTATATCGCGCCTCCTCTACACACACAACCACCAATCAATTCTTTACCAATTTCTCTTTGCCCAAAGGCAAACAGAGGCATTATTCATGCTGTCGGCTCTATGAATATCTGTCTAACTAATGCTACTCATGCTTGTCCAATTTCTAGCAATGACTAGCAATGTCGAGCCGGGTAATTGATGAAATGCTTCATCCTATGGTAGCATTCACAATATAAGCTATCCGTTTCGACGAAAGAGTAGTCCAAAAGGATGGAAGATTGTAATATACGACCTGACTTGTCAAGATGATCGACCTATTATATACGTCTATGATTGTCGATAATATGTGCAATATATTAATATATAGATAATCATATCACTTTTTTCGACGATGGGCTGCAAAAAATAACTGCTCGTCTCTTCCCCGTCATTTATGGTCGTTGTATAGTCTCGTGAACCATTCCGCATACTACTCAGTCGACCTCGATATAGTAGTCATTGTGAACTGTTCAAAGCCGGTCAGTTCTCCATTCTATATCGCTAGTGGTCCATCTATGGCGAAGCCCATGGAGAAGCCGTATTCCAACACGACATCAAATTGGAATTTGTATGCTTTGGCCACTCTGAAAGCATCGGATGTGAGGAAATTTTTCATCATAAGCAACTGGACGTTGGCATTGAATGATTTTGGGGGCCTTCAACTACATTAAGTTCACATTTTAATCAAAACTATGACCCTTTAATCAAAACTATGACCCCTTTTACCACAAATGTGAAACTTTATATAGCTCTTGTTTGTTATTATCATTACTATGAAATTTGAGTTCCCCACTAGCCGAGATTGCTTGTTTCTCACAAAGGAAAGGATGTTGCTTCTCCTTCAGCCTATGACCGGACACAATCGACAGATTCACTCATGCTTTCCTTCCAAATTCCTTATCCCCATGTGCATAGTTCGACTCCCCACTTGCCTTCATTGTGGCCGACGTTCATAGCTTTTAATTAGGAGATAATCGGCTGAAACATTTGCCCATTCTCTGTTGGAATAGACATGTGCCGAGCAAAAGTTGAATTCTCCTTTTTGCCCTTCGATGTTCGGCCACAAGATGCCAAATCAAAATGACTCTCTTGGCCCCTCAATTAATCAGATTCAAGCATAGTAGAGATGGCTAAATACCACCTTAGTCCACCTATGAAATGTGAAGTCCTTTGGGCAAGAATTTGGGTGCCAAGTTCTCCATTATAGACTGGGGAGCATACCACTCTAGAACCCACCATTCCAAGATGTCACCACTCCGGCGATCTCTCTTTTTCTCTAATTTTTTTCATTTAAACTTTAAAGTCCGTTTGAATTAGAAAATTTAAGCCTTTCTATGATGTGATGCTACGTAGTATAGACAAGTTAGTAAAAAAGGTTCCCATGTGAACTCTATTCAAGGGAAATTTCCGGTGTTAATGATATCCATAGTGGTATGTTTTGTGCAACCTTTAGGATTTGAAGGAATGAGATTCGAAATTCTTGGGATGTTGTAAGTTTAAAGTTTCTTGTTGTGATTGTTACATGTACGACAGATATAATTGGCATACTTCTCCACATGTATGCATCACCGAAATTTCCTTTTCCCCTGCGCAAAGCCATGTCGGTCTCCTATTCAATTTGATCGCAATATTTACTTACTACTTAGCAGGCTTCGTTTTATAGTAATGGTTTTTCTAGCTTGGTTACCAATAAATTTGTCAAATGGGTGGGTTGGGTCAGATCATAAATGATCTGACCCACATTGACTCATTAACTCGTTTATAACCTATTTATTCGTTATGCAAATTTCTTAACTCATACTAGATCCATACCCAACCGATACTTGACTCGACCCATATTGCTAATAACATTTCCATTTTTATCCTAGTCTAAAAAAACTTGTTTCTAAATATATTTTAAAATAGTTATATTTTAAAAACACTTCCATGTATTATAAACTTAGTGAACAACTTTTATAATTTTTTTTTATAAAAATTGAATTGTTTTAAAAATGAATTTTTTATTTTCCTTTTTTATTTTTCTTTTTTTATGATTTTAACGTTACTTTACTTTAATTTTTAATTTTTTAATTTTTTTTCTTTTCTTTTCTTTTTTTTTTCCTTGCAAAGTTCGGCAAAGGTTCAATGCTCGCCCAGATCTGCAAGGGCTACGAAGCCCTCGCCGATCGAG
>JANUWG010000361.1:0-12476 GCA_025175695.1 Eugenia klotzschiana
AAAGAGGAAAAGAGAAAAAAAAAAAGCGTGCATTTTAATTTCGAGAGGGAGGTTGTTTAAAGATCTGGAAATAGTTCATTCGAATTGAATTTTTTCCCATAAATCAGATAAAGACGTCGAGCAGCTCTCTCGATATCTCCGTGAATGATGGGTCGAAATCGAAGCAACTTTTCATCCTCAAACCTATACTGAAAAATCCCAATAAAGTTCGCGTCAAGTATGCAACAGAAAAAAAAAATTGACAACAATAGGTCGTTCCTAATAAAAAAATCGACGACTTAAGAGGATTATCTCGAGAACTCGAACTTAAATTATATTTTTATGGGCCTTAAACAATTCATACTCCTTTTTCTAAACAAATCCAAAGCATACTACGTAGTAATTATATAATTGAGTTTTGCCATGACATCTCAAGAGAGATGTAGCGAAATCGAAAGCGATGGAACGATGCGGTAATGAGACCAACGTGTCTGATGTCCCCGTGGAGATGTGACGTCATCAACGAGATGATCAATTTAGTTTACCGATCAAATTTTTCCGACCTCTGTTTCATTTTCCCTAGGTGAAGACTCTAAAGCAAACGTGCACATGTCTTGCTTGCACAATTGATAATTGAAAAATTAAGTCCAGCTTACCTTATTCGGTATGTTCATCTGGAAATAAATTATTTATAAAGTGCACAACACCGAGAAATTATATTGTACGTGTGGAAAGAGACAGATGTTCCGACATTTAGATTTTTACCGGAGAAATTCATTTTTTTTTCCGTCGAAATAGATAAAATCATTAGAGGGTGGAATATATTCAAATTTTTACGCCGAGACATGGTAGAGATGAAATTGAATTACCAACTCATGCATCTATCCATTTATCGACACGGTCATGTGTCACGTGGCCGACATAATCTTAGCCACGGATAAATACGTGATGCGCCTGATAAGCTGAGAATATCGAGCCATCCTTCTATTTACGGTTTGCTCCTGAAAACAGTATGGAAAATCACATCGATTAAAACTTAGATCACAATCGTCTTAGTGTCACTCTTGCGCACCGGTTATATCCATCTCTAATTCGGTCCGCCGCACGTGGACTTGGTATCGAAAATATTGTGACAATCGAATTTGCGGATATTATGTTATACCGACATGATCGATAGGGTTGTTGATTTATTTAGGTATATACTAAATGTGTGAAAAAAAAAAAACTTCTAGAAAATGACGATGCTGTCCCCATCGACGAATCTTCTTCAGTGGCGCGACGCCATTGGTGCATGGTATCCGTCGCTACAAAAGCACCTCCCCACCCATGAAGATCGGTTAACGACCGCATGTAAAACCGACATGAACGGTCGAATCACCAGATCTTTCCTCTCTCCTGCCCTCCATCTCAATCCGATTCTCTCTCCCTCGAAAGCCAAGATTTTCGTGGAGGTTTCGAGTGGAAGTTAGAGTAAAAAAGGGAAGAGACGGATAAGGAGAAGGAGGAGGAGGAGGAAGAAAGGTGAGGTTTTTTTTATGGTGCTTTCATGAATGAGGACGCAGACGGGGAAGGCCTTTTTGGTTCGCTCGTGAGCGGAAGCAGAAGCGGTTTCCATGGCGGCGAGGGAACGTCGGAGAGGGGGCGGCGGCGGCGGCGGCGGCGGCGTCTCGTGGAGCAAGTTCTTCTGGTGCACCATCTTCGCCGTCCTTTCTTGCGTTCTCTTCACTGTCTTCACCTTCTCCACCCTTCGCCTCTCCTTCGGAGGTTCCTAATTCTCTCTCTCTCTCTCTCTGTTCCATTTCGTCCTTCGTCAATATTCATCATCTCTCTCCAGAATTGACCATCGTCGTCGATAAGGGCAAAAAATGTAACGACCTGCATTACGAACTCTGATTCTGATTTTATTTGGTGCGGGATTTCTCGTGCTTGAATGAATTCCATGACATGCTCTGTTTTCGTATATGAATTTGTGGGTCAATTCCAGTAATTTTGGTTTCTTCTGCCTCCTGTTTCTTGAATCGATTCTGTCGCTTGCCTCCAGAATGTAAGGAGAGAGTTTTCGTTTTCCTTTCTCATAATCGTCCCACCAAGATGACGAAGCTCGAAAATCAAATTTCCCCAAATTTGAGGGCTTTGCGCGATTTTCCGTTACGGATAATCTTTTGATTTGAAAATTTCTTCGGAATCGATTCTCATATTGATTTCGTCGTTGATGTTTGTGCAGAAACTTTTCAACCGGTGGTACTACCCTCATGGCGGAATTCGGTGATGAAAGCCGTCTCCGGCGACTCTGAGTCCGCTCCATCAGTTTCGATAAGAGAAACGGTCATATTCCCCGACCAGGCGGTGGTGTTCCTCCAGTACCCTCCGTCGTCTCGCTTACTCACGAAGGAGGACATTCACTGTGTCTATGTCGCGGCCTCCGACTCGACCAAGCTGCGGCTCAAGCTGCCGCCGGCTGGAGTGGACGGCGAGGATTCTGGTGAGCAGATCGTGCGGTGCCCGCTTGCCGGGAACGGGTCCTTGGTCTCTCTTGCCTTCGAGTCCGACGAGCACGTCCCGCCGGGGCCGAGCCACAGGTGGGACTCTCTGGTGTACGAGGCCGTAATCGACCGCGACAACACCACGGTCGTTTTCGTGAAGGGCCTCAATCTCCGGCCCGAGAGGGTCTCCAACCCGTCGAGGTTTGAGTGTGTCTACGGCTGGGATTTCAGGAAGCCGAGGTTCTTGTTGCGATCCGACGTCGAGTCGATCGCCCAGGAGATCGTGCGGTGTAGGACTCCCCTGAGCGTCCTGAGCAGTCCACAGAGGAACGACGCCTCCGTCAAGGTCTCGATCAGGGTAAAGGGCGGGCCGACGTTGCGCTCCATAGCCCGGCCGCGCCATCGGGCCGCGCTCAAGCCGCTCGCCGGGAAGCATCACAGTATGTGCATTTGCACGATGGTTAGGAACCAGGCCCGGTTCATCAGGGAATGGGTCGCTTACCACTCCCGGATCGGAGTGCGGCGCTGGTTCATCTACGACAACAACAGCGAGGACAACACGGAGGACGTGATCGAGTCCCTCGCCGGCGCCGGTTACAACATCTCGAGGCACGTGTGGCCGTGGATCAAGACGCAAGAAGGCGGGTTCGCCCACTGCGCGATGCGGGCGCGGGACGCGTGCGAGTGGGTCGGGTTCATCGACGTGGACGAGTTCTTCCACTTGCCGACGGGCCTGTTCCTCGACGACGTCCTGAGGAACGAGTCGAGGCCCAGGAACGTGGGCGAGCTGAGGGTCTCGTGCCACAGTTTCGGTCCGTCGGGGCTCAAGCACGCGCCGAGACGAGGGGTCACGGTGGGGTACACCTGTAGGATGGCGGCGCCGGAGCGGCACAAGAGCATAGTCAGGCCGGAGGCGCTGAATTCCACGCTCGTCAACGTGGTGCACCATTTCCACCTGAGAACCGGGTTCAACTTCGCAAACGTGGACCGAGGGGCGATGGTGATCAACCACTACAAGTACCAAGTCTGGGAAGTGTTCAAGGAGAAGTTCTACCGGAGGGTGGCCACGTACGTCGCGGACTGGAAGGAGGAGCAGAACGTGGGGTCCAAGGACCGGGCCCCGGGCCTTGGGACCAAAGCCGTGGAGCCACCGGATTGGTCAAGCCGGTTCTGCGAAGTCGAGGACACGGGCCTCAGGGATCGGGTGCTGCAGGTCTTTGCGGACCCGCGGACGCGGCTTTTGCCGTGGCAGGAGGAGGTGGACGAGCAGGCGGCGGCGGGGGCGGGGTTGAGACACTGAACTTTGGTTTTCTTGGTTCACTCTTTCTCTCAATTTTGGTGGTGCTTTGCTCCCCGACGTTGTAAAGTACTCTTTAGAGATGGTTTTTGATTAGATTTGTAGATAACGAGCAATAAAATCCAGTGAAAGAGGTAATACCATATCACATGGCCAAAATGTAACCCGGCAACGCGATCATCAAGGGTGAACAAGAATTGCAGGTCGGATGCGGATAAAATTTCCATCAATGGACAAGATGTTCAGTCTGACTCTTTCACCCTTTACGGGGATACGAACCCTTGCGAACAAGCAGAAAAGTATCGATATCAAATTTTTTTTATTAATGCAACAAGTCTTTAGAGATTGCAATCTGAGTGTATTAAAGCTTTTCGTGGAGCTTGATTTTTTTTTTTATTTTCCTAATTTTCCTTAACTAAGATTAAATTAAACTATTGTTACTTTTGTTTTGGCGACAAATTTTATAGCCGTTGGAGGAAACCATGTTTTAAAGATCACATCCGACCGTTGGAGTCTGGCAAAGAGATCGCTTTGCGAATCAAAACACAAGATCGCCACCCCATATCCATTTCCATTTCGTCCTCGTGCTCGATCTCGAAGAGAATCCTTGTACAAAGTAGAAACCCTCGCCAGAAATGGTGACGGGGGAACCAAAGCAAAGCCCCGAAGACCCGAAGAACTCGCGGGCTCATCAGAACCGAGCGCAAAATGGCTCAAAGGAGGAGACTTTGTTCAGCCCGAGGCTCAAGTCGGCGGCCGCCATGGCAGGTTGGGATGAAGAGACACTCGTCATCGCGAGCCTTATTGTCGACGACACACCAGTTCGCGAATTCAAGCAGAAGAAGCGGTCGGATCTGAATTTCAAGACTCCCCCTTCGAATTCAAGAAGGTATTGAATGGCGATTTCTTTTCATTTCTTTGGCTTTTGATTCTTTTCCCTCAAATCGATCCGAACAGACAGATCCTTAGATGATTATCTTTATGTTTCAGGAAACGAAGGGATCAGAGGAAGAGTCCTGCTCCGTTGCCCGTGACCATTCTTAATCTAGATGATGAAGAAGCCAAAGCTACTGGTATCAAATCCCGTCATATTTCTCATATTAATTTCCATTTTGCTTTTGAATCTCATGAGACATTATGTGGAACCAACTGAGTTGACAGAGAGGAAGGAGGACAAAACCCAAGTGAAAGAAGCTGCAAAGGATGAAGAGAAAGGCGAAATACCCGGGTCGGGATCATGTGACCCATGTCCGGCAATTCCGTGCTTGGACCGGCTCAGGGAAGAACTTTCATGTGCAGTAAGTAACCTGATTCTTTCATTGTCATTAGTTCTATGGAAATCAATTTTTTCTTTGCTTAATTCTGCAACTTGGAAATTCTGAAATTGTTTGTGTTAATTGAGTGGTTCTTGATTTTGCAGATCTGTCTGGAAGTTTGCTTTGAACCCAGTACCACATCTTGTGGTCACAGGTAAACAGGGCAGCAGCCGTCAACCCCTTAGAATGCTTGTATCTTCAGCTTAATTATTTCATGTAGTGGATGAACGACTGCTAAGTGAATCCTTCTTGAATGTTACTGTAGTTTTTGCAAGAAATGTCTGCGATCCGCTGCCGACAAATGTGGGAAGCGATGCCCAAAGTGCAGGCAGATAATCAGGTAATGACACCCTATCTCAAACAGGACTCTGAATTTGGTGAGATTTTATCAGTTTGATGATACAAATGCTGGCATACTTTTTGGTTCATTTTCCAATCAAGTAGCGATTTTGAACCCCAAAGAGTGGCTGATGTTGGTCACCGAATTGATTCGGACGGCTTGTCACTAGTACACATTGTTTCTGAATTTGAAGCAATGGAAGATCCTGCCCTGTGAACACAGTCCTGTGGAACACAATACAGCTCCTGTTCCCGAAGGAGATTGAAACAAGGAAGGCCGCCAAATCCAGTGGCGCCGAAACTCGAGACCCTGAATGTCAGAAACCAGAAAGAAGAGAGGGTTACAACAATTCGCGCGGGAGTCTTCGACCATCAGTTGCATCGAGCAGAGATGCATATCCAAGGAGGAGAAGAGGAATGCCGAGCCAGGATGAGGATGCAGCGCTTGCTCTGAGGTTGCAGAGAGAGGAGTTCATGGAGGCTTTCCGGGGAATTAATGAGAGTTCCGGGGCTTCACTATCCTCGGCCAGAGCAAACTTAAGGGCCATGGCTTCCAGAGCCATCAACCTTAGGATTAGAAGCAACCTACCTAGTGCTTGACTTTGTTGGGGATCTAAATTTCGTTTGTGGTTGGTATTTTCTCTTTTTGTCATGATTATTAATCCTTGACAGACTAAGTAAGAAGTTCTGGTTCTTTCTCATTCAAGAGAGTAGAAAAACCTTTTCGGATTCACCAACCTCTACGCATCACATTCTTCAAACCACAACTATAACCAGGAGGATCACCAAGAAAAACCGAGTGCGAGAGAAAAATGGTAGCGTGTAGAAAAGGTTTGGTTTGACTATCCCTGAATCTAGTAGGAAATGGGAGGGGTTTTCAAGATAAAATGACAAAATATGATTAGAAGAAATGTTGCTATGAAGTGCCACTTTCAACCAGCTCCATGGTAACATTACTGTAGGAACTAGATCTGTATGCCTAACACATGTGGTGCCAGCAACAAGCAGGCCAATTTATAACAGTGGATTGAACTCAGAATTTGCCATAGTCCTCAACAAGTCGAGACGAATCTCTCATGTTGATGGAAATAAATTGCAGAATTGTACCGACTGAATTCATTGAAGCGCTGTACATCTTAATTCACAGGAAGAGAAAAAAAAAAATGCCGAAGACAATGTTCTGATCAGGCATATATCCTAATCTCTCATTACATATTTCTCACAAATAAACCCGATATGGGTTAAGTACTAGAATCGAGGAGCCGTCATCCTGACTGCTGTGTCAAAATTCAGCGGTGGTGGCAGCAAGAAGTTGCTATTTCAGCCATCTCAAGCAAAACTGCCAAGAGTGGAACCTCCAGTCATTCCATTCCAATTGGTATCTCCCGCCTAGTATGAAAACTCGTGTCCCCTGAATGAGATGTACTTCTTGACCCAGATAGCAATGTCTTCTGCACAAGCCTGAGCCTGGGGGGCCTTGATAAGCATATCAAGTGTTGCAAATCCATGAACTGCATCCTTATAGTCATAAACAGGAGCATCGACGTTCACCTTCCGGAGTTCCTCCGAGTAAGCAATGGCTCTATCTCTCATCCAGTCGTGTTCTGCCACCACTGTTAGTGTTGGAGGCATGAGCTTTAAGGGTGGCCCTCTGCCAGGGATGAGTGGGTTTGCAGCTGGATGGTCCAGGCTGAACTCTTCTTCGGGTAAGAAGAGTTTCCAGGCAAGTAGGCACGTATCTTTGTCATAGAAATACGAATTTGCTAGCTTTATCTCGGAATGCGTAGGGACACTTCCCATGAAAAATGGATACATGAGAACCTGAGCAACAACCTTAACAGGATCCAATAGTCTGCCTGCCTCTACAGCTTTCCGTGCCACATAGTCCGCAATGTTCGCACCACAACTCACGCCCAAGAGAATACATCTGTTTCAATGACATGGAAAAAAAGATTTTAGAGTTCTGGATGCATGAACCAGAACATGCTCCAAAGGAGGGTTCACCTCACTTGCAAGGAGGGACAAACTATAGCAAATATTACAAAGATGTACACCTTATAGAAATGTCTGAATCATAACTACGTAGAAGCCACCAGCTCTGAAATTTAACTACAACTGTAGAAAATGCAGCAGCTATTGGTTGGCTAACCTATCCACAGGCAAGAGCCATATCTCATAAAAATAGGACAAGATCCACGTAAATCCAACATTTGTTGTTGCAAATGCGTTAATTCAACATGAGAAAACATAGGAAGAAAGATTGGATCAACGTAATCTATTGGGGTGAGGGAATCAAAGACGACATGTAACCATAAAGCAAGCCATGCAGAAGGGAAATTACTTAAGTGGACCCAATCATGTCTTATGCTGCTTAACTTAAAATATAGACATAACTATACTTAACACAGTCCGGCTGAATTCAGTGTAGAAGGTTTTGTCAAGTTAGCAAACGCTAAGATATACATACTTGATGGGATGATCAAGAGATTCCATTTTAATGGCATTGAAGGGTGCACTGCCAATCCATTCCGCGAGTTGGACATTTTTAAGCATTCCACTACAAATATTGTCATAGCAAACAGATGGAGAAATATACGAATTAAAAATTAGCAAAAAACTACGACAGGAATCTTCATCTCTTAAAGAACAAAGTGAAGCAACAAATATATGCTGCATTATTTGTGTGCCAGCTTGGTGTAGTAAGACCAAGTAACCAAGAGTGCAAGATTCTATTTACAACATTCATGTACGCCCCTAGACCCTGCTGTGTGAAAATAAGAAGTGCCCAAAGGGGAAAAACTACTTGAAACCTCCATATATATTCGAATGCATTTCATGACCCTATTAACAAACTAAGATAGTTTATCAAGATCCAATCAAATAAAATGAAAGAGGCCCCCAGCTATATCCAGCATTTCTATGATCGTACTGAATGAACCATATGCTAACTGGCATTCTCCAACCAAACCAAATTCTAAGAGATACATCAAAGACATCATTAACCTAGAAACTAGTGTTGCAGAGAAGGAGAAAGAAAGGTTTTGCTGCAGTGCCCAACCACTGTAACAGGAGTTGAACTCCAGTTCAAGTTTCGCCTTAACACCAGTAAAGCAGATCTTGAGACATTAAACATCCAAAGATTCACAAAGACACACAGGAATTCAGATATCTGCCCAACGATATCAGAACATGGGAATTTAGCCCATAAATCAGATAAGAGAACATTTTATAGCTACTCCAAGATTGGAAACTTCAATCGAAAAGAAGGGCAAAAGGTAACTAAACCTCCTAACAGTGCAACAGACATAAAAGGCTAATCTAGCAGATTCAGAGAAGAATGCACCAATATCACCGTTCCAACTAGCAATTGAATTCATCTTTGCCATTCACTAGCTTAAGAATGAGGCTTTTCTTAAGGAGAGGCTCATGGGGGTTCCAGTTGCGGAAGCCACCTCGCCAATCAGCAACCATCGATATGTCTTTGTACATCTATAAATTTATTCAACTATCTAAAAGAGCAGCTCTATGCAGAATGACTTGCGATTGAAATTCACAATTAGGAAATTCCCACTAATCAAGCAAATTGAAGCAAGATATAAGATGATTTTCCGTCCTTGCAAATAAGGCCTTTTGCCATCAACACTTCAACTATAAAAAATGGAGTCTTCACAATTTTGTGTAAATTAATATGGCCTTCCCCGATCTACAATATTCCACGTTCAAACTCCAGGTAGGAAGTTTGAGTCAGATTTTTAAGTTAGTTCATCCCAAAAGTGGGTCATAATCACAATATCAAGTCCACGAAGTTCCTTAAGGGAGCATGGAATATATGCTTTTGGCATTACGTCCGCATAATGGTACTGGCTTTCTTTCCCCGATATCATCTGCATCCTACTTCCTCACTGCATCAACAAACTTTTACATTCTCCTTTCCTTTGCATTCACCAGTTACTTAAAAATAAAGCCCACGGAATGCATCAAATCAGATCACCATAATACCATCAAGATAGATAAAACGTGTATCATGCGGTCTAGATAATTGATACACAGACTCCAACTCACAATCTGAAAAATCATTCAAAGGAAGAGGATAAAAAACGTGACCTGGAGGGATCTCCATGAGATGCCAACCAGGGCTCAACCATCTGTGCCCCAAAAGTATCAACAATATGCCTGTGAAGGTCAGATTTCTTAGATTCGGTGGCAACTCCTCGTGAACTACCCATAGATTTACTACATTCTGCCAAATTTGCCTGCTTTGCCAACCAATTCAATACCTTCATCCCATCCTCGAATGCAGCTGGGTACTTATTTTCCGGAGCAAGCCGATACCCAACGGCGACAACAATCACATCACACAACTTCGCAATCCTCCGACAGAAGATATCATTCACCACCGAATCATTCGAACCGCTCACCCAACCTCCACCATGAAACTGCAACATCACTGGCAATTTCCTCGCATTGCCAATCAAGGGCGAATATCCTCTGTATGGCAAACCACCGCCATCAGACGATCTCAAAGTCAAGCTCTCCGCGTCGTTATTGAACCCCGTAAAATGATTACCGTTCTGCTTGGCATTGTGCGGGTGCGCCACGGATGATCCAAAGCTATTGCGCCGCCCGAGGCTCAATCGCGAGCTCTCCTCGAAATTGGAGGGCTTCCCGGGATCATCTCTCGCTGCGGCAGTCGGAGTGCCGTAGCTGTGGCGGCGAGAAGGTTGATTGCTCTGCGGATTGCCATTGAGATCGGGGCTCTTGAACGGGATCCGAGCCCTAGGCCTGGATTGGGACTTGGAGTCGGGCTCGGGCGGGGAGAGGGCGGATTCGGGGAGGAAGATGCGGACGGAGAGGGAGGTGAAGGGGTCGATGTGGATGTCCTTGGTGGCGACGCCGTCACCGAAGGAGGGGTTCACGGCGGCGACGGACTCCTCGGGGCGGGAGGTAACGCCAAACGCGCCGGATTCGTCGGATTGCGACTGAATCCGGTTCTGCAACCGGTGCTTCAGGAGCAGCTTGAAGAAGACGCTGTAGAGCTTCACAGTCACACTCGGCATCTCCCAGCTCCTTCCAATCTCTCTCTCTCTCTCCCTCAAACCGGAATGAATTCGCGGGTAAAGAGGATGCAGAGACGTGATCGAATCGTGGGTCGGGTAGTTCTCGACAGTTTGTGTACTCGCCACCAATCAAAGATCACATTTTGATGCGGATTCGAAGCTGCGGAGCGAAGGAGAAGCGCGCCCAGATTAGGGTTCCCGGCAATCTGCAGGCTCGATTTGAATCCGAGAATTGCTTCACCGGCATGAGAGTGTGCAACGAGAGGAAGAGAGAGATTCAGATGCGAGAGATGGAGAGAGAGAGATTGGCGATGATGATGATGATGATGATGGCGATGATGACATGACACGAAGGTGAATGAAGCTTGATGCTGGGGAAATTTTATTTTTTTTCCCCTTTTTTTGGCTTTTTCTCTTTTTCAAATTTACGCTTTTTTTCCCTTTTTTTTCCCCTTGAAGTAATTTAATTATTCGGCTACTGTGGGATTCCAACCTGTGCCAGGTAAATTTTAGTAAATTTCATCTTTTTCAGATTAAGGTTATTTAGTTTAAAATTAGTTCACGGGTGTTGAAGTTATATCAATTCGGAAAAATAAAAAGTGAAGGGATCTGTTGTAATACTTGCGATACGACAATTTTCTCTTACAATGAAATATGTTTTGATCCAAAAAACATAAAAAAAAAAAAAATGATGTCGAGGGCATTGTGATAACGCTTTATTTGGATTTCAATTTGGATTTTAATCATTACTCATAAGGATAATGACATAAATGGTCCGATCCCTAAATTTTGATCCAATGCACAATGCAATCTATGAACTTTTGAAACATGTTTAACCGATATGGTCAATGTCTAATGTGGTCTTCGAATTTTTAATCTGACCAATATTATTCATGAACTTTCGGAACATGTTCAACTTAACCCCTAAACTATAAAAAGCGTTCAATATAATCCTTCTATTATTTCGAGTTCGGAGACGAAATTTTTTTATTTTCTTATAGTTCGGGATTTAATTGACACATGTTCCAAAAGTTCGGGGATCATATCGAACAAATTGAAAGTTCAAAGGCCATATTAGTCGAATTAAAAGCTCAAAGACCATGGCATATCGAGTCAAAGTTTAAGTACCATTCGCATCATTTTCCATAACTCATACTAAATATAGACGCTCTTAAAATATTTGTTGAGCATGTGTACCGAGCACACAATTATTTAAAGGGTATAATTATTCTTCTACCAAGGGCAGTGACTATAATTGGTGATTATAAAATCTTCTTCTAACAAGGGGTTGCTGAGTTTGAATATGTAATAAATTGAAGGGCTGTGCACATAGATCTAGATTTTGGTAATTGGGCAGTTTGGGAAAATTAACCTACCATGTGTCCCATTTAGTGTTTGGAGCAAATGAAACTACATTTAATTTATTCATGTCCCATGATTTTACACGTGGCCCATCTTATTATTCAACTCAGCCACAATTTGCATGAGCATAACATAAGCAAGATTTAATTCGGATGTAATTTGGTTCATTTGATAAGATCACTGACTGTGTTGCATAGTGCTCCAATGAAATCGAAATCGAAATGCACGACGAGACGACGCGACACGCTTGCCAATAGGATCGCGGGCGAACGATAAATTACTAATTTAAGCTAAGATTAATTATGGTGGTGATCTATCGTCATCGAACCAACCTATAGTTCTTCTGTTTAGAGCGGGGCTCAGTATCTGCTCTTAATTTCAACTTTCTAGTGACATCATAACGCGGCAATAGGTTTAACAGAAACGGAAGTAAGTAGGTTAGATTTGTCAAACTACATGGATTAGGACAAGACGAGACAAGACGATACGACCAAGTATGCGATTACGAAATATGTCGAATGGTCTACTCTTCTACCTACCCCCACAATTCATAGCTTAGTTTCAAGAAAAGCAAACATTAAGATGAACATCAAAAAAAAAAAAAAAAAAAATTGCCCAAACGTGCTTATCTTGACCCTTTTTG
>JANUWG010000362.1:0-12474 GCA_025175695.1 Eugenia klotzschiana
GGTAACCTACATGGGTGGACTACGGTACTTCCCGTACACCCCATATAATCCAACATCGCTTGTCCCTAGTCAAATAACACCACCATGCTGAGGAGCGATCAATATTGTCGAACCCTAGAGCTGAATGCAGAATCCTTGCTTTGCACTAACCCTCCGTTCCTTTCACAAAAAAAATGAAATATTTCTAGAAAATATTTTTATACAGTCATTTTTCAGGAAAATGAGAATATTTTCCGGTGTCGAAGCGAGCAACTTCAGACGGCTTTTTTGGAAATTTTCATGAAAACTTTGACTCCATTACACCTCTCTTGTTTTTAAACTCGTTTTCGTGATTAGTCAAAGGGCGAGTGCTTGTAAATTCAAAATTCTATCATTAGCAACTTTCTCGTCCATTGAACAAATTAATGTTCAATCAACATAAATTACAACTAAGTATCGTTTAAACTTCTAATCTTGTTGACCTTACTTATCGTACATTTCAATCTTTGATGGACTCGGACGAAAACCTTTTGATTTTAAAGCGTCTTTCCAAAATTCGAGTTTCCGGTGAACTCCCGCTCGGATATCTCGAGGCAAGTACTCAGGATTTGGAGAAGGAAAGAAAGGTGTCTTGCAGGACATTGCTTTATTGACAGGTGAGCTTGTAAAAGTGTGGCAACCTTTGTTTGTATGCTGTCTTAAGTTCCTTCAAGAAGCACTCTTGTTCGAACCGCATGATAAGTAAGTCGACCATCATTGTTGTTGATCCTTGTACTAAAAAGCTGAAATCCAGGCAAGGATTTGGCAGATTAAGAAGGATTTAGCTGAAACCGGCCGTTTTTACCATTCACGAAAGCTCGCAGAAAGAAATGCCAAACTCGCTGGTGGGGTTGCTGTAATTAAGGTTTGCAGGATCCCACATTCTGTGGAGACAATTTCCATCCACAAATAGTCTATTTAAGCACCTTGTTTGAAGAACTAAAGATGTGCAAAGCTCCAGAATTGGAGATCCTACCAATGTACTCAGAGATGATTAAATTGCACCTACTCATCAGATTTGAAATTCTGTATTGTCTATGAGTCCAACAGAAAGTTCTATAAAAGCGATTTAGTGTTGTCTCTATATCATATTAAATAATGTCGATTCAATTTAGGTAGGAGCACACACTGGGGTGGAACTTCAAGACCGGAGATGTAGAAAAGAGGATGCAAAGAAGGCTACATTTGCTGCGATGGATGAGGGAATAGTACCTGGTGGTGGTGCAGCTTATGTACATCTTTCTTAGTATATTCCAGTGATAAAGAAGAGCAAGACGGAAGATCAAGAGGAGCAGATTGGTTCTGACATCATAGCAACAGTACGATTTCCACTGTATTTCCTTTATCTCTTTGTGTGTGTCGTTTTGGCGTAATTTAAATTTGAGTATGTAGTTTAAAGGATGCTGAGGTGGTCGGCGCTTGTCCAAATGGTGTTCATGCAGATCTAGTTTGGTCCATTGAGCATCCTTTGGCGCCTTTGTTCTCTAGCAAATAGCCAATCTTGTTGAGCAGTGATGATCGCGGCTTCAACGATATACAGGGACAAACCATGGCCAAGTTAATTAAGCCTATTGTGCTCTATACATGTGTAATAGAACAAGCGCAGGCAGATCTATCGATTAGTCTGTGCTTTATTCATCAATAGCTTGAGACAACGTTGTGCCTTGGAAGTATACACTCGAATATCTAATGTTCAGTAAGACTTGGGAGTGGTGGTGTTGCATGTCAAATGAAAAGATCAAATTGGCGGGAGTAGTTGCCGTTGCCGAATCAATACATGTGAGACAACACAGACAAGGCTGGAAGCTGGCATTGCCTGACACAGGGGTGTGTACAATTAGTGGATAATGCTTTCTCTCTGTTGCTCATTGAGTACTATACATCAAACTTTTTCTGAGTTGGCCAGGGTAACAAACACTAGTTCTACTTTTTCTTGGGAATGATAACCTGCCTCTGTCTTTGGTAATTTCTTGGGCATTCTAAGTGGAATCCATTGAGTCGAGGATCGCTTGTAGCATTTTGCTGTTGTTCTGGAGGTCTCTTTGTGCTTATAGGTGGTCAATCACGGATTGAAATTGCAGCTTCCTTTGCAGGGACGTTCAAATATGAAGATCTTCTCAGTGCTGGAGTCATAGACCCATGCAAGGTATCAAGGTGAGCGCTACAAAGCGCAGCTTCCTTTGCAGGGACAGTCCTGACTACCCAAGCAACATTGGTGGAGAAAACAAAGACAGCCCAAGCTACCCATTCCACTTGTGCCCGGAATAACACCTTGAAGTAATACGAACCGGGGTGGATGCTCCACTGCTCAAGATGAATACCAAGCCAGAGCTCTGCACGATAAAATAATATCAGTTCTTGATGGATGACTGCTTTCCAAAATGAAGATGGGCATGGCATGTTTCAGGGAACCGGAGAGGCGTATTCTCACTTATCTGGCTGGTCTTCAAGATCTGTCGCCATCATTATTGAAGTAATCGATGTTGGATATGGAAAGCCGGATAGTTTCTCCGAATTGCCTAACCGCAGTCACATTTCTGTAATCTGTGCAACCTGTGAAAATCTCTCTCTCACGTGTTCAAAAAACCATTGTTCAGCAAATGTTCTCCGATGTTCGATACTGAACAGTGTGATGCCTTGTACTTTGAAGATAGTTAGCAGCATCGCCACGACAGGTTGGGTCATTGTCATGGAAGTCAGGAAGTCGATTTTGAGATGGCACTCTCCTTTCTTTCAAGTAAGAATATCAAAGGTTGACCGGCAGGAAAAAGTCCCTGCTCAAGGTTTCCCATCCACTTTCATCTCAAGAAGGTGAAAGCTCGGCAAGTTGCCGTCATTGCCGATCTGCAATTTGACGTAAGAAGGATGTCATCAGTTGCATCAGATGGAATAATGAGAAGGGATACAAAATGAATGGAACAGGTCTCTAGGATTAGTGCTGCTCCACAGAAATGACTTCCCTTTGAAGCTCACTTTGAGGAGAGGAATGGATGGCTACAGGAGACCAACATGTCTATGTTCTATAGGTGAATACAGCCACAGATTTGTGAAGTGAAAAGGGGCAATCATGCTGGCTTGATGTCTAAGCTAAGTATGTTTTTCCTTTCATTCATATCTTAATGAACTGGTTGTGGTTTACATCAAACTCCACTTCCATAAGGAAGAAGTCAATGACATGTGAGGAAAAAAAAAATATTTCATGTTTCGTAGAGATCCACAACAAGACTTGTGGTTCATCTTATAGCTAATTTCTTGCTCTTGGTATGATTGATCCATTTCAATTTGTTTACTTTGTAAGTAACAAAAATGAGAGGTGTGAGGGTGCAAACATAAACAACAGCAAAAAGAAAAGTTATTCGGCTTATCTGAATTTCATTTCTACTAATTCCCACGGCCTATTTTCATTAAGGGTGGTTCTGTATTGACAAACGCTCGATCGTAAATCGTGATTCCAAAAGCTATTTTGGGCGAGAGATGTTGTGATTCGAGCATGAAACTTACGGCGTCTTATTTAAGCTTTTGTTCAGTGAGGTGACGTTTAATTTCTCATCGCTCGAGGAAGGAAAAACGATGAAAAGCCGAGAAGATGGAACCGAGATCGAAGCAAGACTTTTAATGCTTTGAATGTATTTGTAGTGCTCGTGTAGCTATTTGATCCATGACTTGTAACACAAACATAAATTATGTCTCGGGGAGAATGTTAAGGTGCTTTCGAAGTCTAGGGTGTGTCTATCCAGCTACCTATCGATCGATGTAGTGCCACATAGCTTATTCAAATCTTTATGATTAACTATTACGTACGGAAAATGTGATTATATGTGTAGGATCATGTTGTACTAATGCTGTTCATATAATGTAAAGTGATGATTAGCGCCAAAAAAAATTGATTAGACTGTCATCCTAATATGTTTATTTGCTGGACATTCGTCAAAACTAGTAAGTTATCTTAAACTTTTCATATTGAAAAAGGTTAATTTCACGAAAAATCTCGAACTGATATACCTGTGATAAGTTTATCCAAAACTATTTTTTTGGTAAGGATATCCCAAACTATTTTTTTTACTACAAAAAATCCCAAACTTGTGTACTTGTAAAAAATTTACCCCAAACTCGTACACTTATGATAAATTTGTCATTCGTTAGTTTTCGTTAAATCTAACGTCAAATTACTGAGTTGAATGACACGTAGTAATTTTTTTGATTGAACCAAGTGGCAGTTCACGGGTGTATTAATTTGAGATTTTTTTGTAGTATTATCCCAATTTAAAAAAGGGTAAATTTGTACGTAATAGTTTGGGGATTTTCGTGATAAAAAAATTAATTTAGGGTAAATTTATCACATATGTATCGGTTTGGAGTTTTTGGTGGTCAAAAAAATTATTTGGAGTAAATTTGTCACAGGTGTAATAGTTTGGGGTTTTTCACTGTATTAACCGTATTAAAAAAGAGCTACGTTATATAATACGCGAAATACGGCCCAACCTTAAGGTCAATATTGCTGGATACGCTCCGTCTGTTTGCGCGATGCTGGATAAATATATAAATTACATAAGAAATTCGAATATGATGCGATGAGAATGAATAGATATTTTTTTTTCTTAATTCTATTATTCGATATGTAAAATCAAAATTAAAATGTTGTAAACCAATATGAGAATATTACGAATACGATTACCTACCTACCTACCGTACAAATAAACACGAATTCCCAACAATACCCTCTCCCTCTCCCTTCTTCATCTTCTCTTTCCTTCTCGTGTGGAATTGTCCGTCACCTGCTCTAACTATTTCAGTAAACCCACTCCTCTCTCTCTCTCTCTCTCTCTCTCTCTCTAATCGCGCGCGCACACAGATCTGAAGCAAAAGCTCGCGCGTTCTACCTCTTCCTTCTCTGCTCTTCTCTGCCTGCTGCGAAAAGCTCGGGGGGAGATTGAACGCAGCGTTGACGAAGGTCGGTCTCCTTGTTTTCTCGCTTCTGGTAGCTCGGCGGGGAGCATTTGCTGGAAGCTCGCTCTTGGAAATGAGTGTGTCGCGATTGATTAGGAAGTAAGAGTTGCTAATTTACAAGGGGAACGTCGCTTCTTGCGATCGTTCGTTTGCTTATGTTTCGTTATGGTAATGCGCTCGGATGTTGGTACTTAACTGTCTTTCGAGGTACAATTCTCTTAATTTGAGGACGTCTTCCCTGTCTATACTGGCTCTACTCCAGCACATTTGGTTAACTAAGGAGCAGGGATACTAAGTTTGGCTAAACTATGGACATGTCAGCTTTTGGGAATTGTTGTCTTTTTATGCTGTGTGTGTGTGGATTATTCACGAACAGACAGCTGAAACTTTGAACCTTAGTTTCTCACGTTAAGTGTTTGTGCTTTGTTATTCCCATTATGCAAGTTTGGAAGTAAGTTTTCTGATAATTTGAGGGGACTGGAGTCCATTTCTCTGCTCTTGCCAACTCTGTTAAGGTAGTACTATGAGATGCTTGTTGAATTCAAGCAAGTGTATCTCTCTTGTCTAAGTCATGGCATTTATGCGTGGAATCTCTCTCTCTCTCTCTCTCTCTCTCCCTCTTCATGCGCGCACCAACACGTGTTTTGAGCACTCTCCTTGGGAGCATTTTTCCAGATATACTGACTTTGTGCTGGAAGAACAGTGGTTCTGTGTCTTACATGCTTCGGTACCTAGTATGCTTAGTTTCTAATTCATTGCTTCTTGACCATAATCACGGGAAAATTTTAATCTTTTGCTTGCTAATTCAGTTCATCCTCCACCTAGTTTGCATTTGGCGCAATTTTAACCTATAAATTCTTTAGCTACCTTTTCCTTGCAAAATGATTGAATTGCCCACAAGTGCCACTAATTTAAATGCATGGTTGCAGTCTTTAGCGCAACTATCGATGGCGAAATCGCGTCAACATCTTCCCAGCCAAGATATATCAATGTCATCCACTTCCTCTAGGTCAAGAGAATGGGAAGGCCCCTCAAGATGGACTGATTACCTCGGCTCTGATATGACTTCTCCTGCCACAACCAGAGCATCTAGGAATGTGGGTCATGATGAACAGGTCCAGAGCACAAGTGGATCCCAGAAGGGTCTAAATATGCAGTGGGTAGTTCAACTTAACGAAGTTGCGGAAGGCCTCATGGCGAAAATGTATAGACTAAACCAGATTCTTGACTACCCGGATCCTTTTAATCATCTGTACTCAGAATCATTCTGGAAAGCGGGCTTGTTCCCCAATCATCCAAGAATATGTTTGTTGCTCTCGAAGAAATTTCCAGAACATTTCAGCAAATTACAGCTTGAGCGTGTAAGACCTGGTTTTTTTCTTTTTAACTTTCCCTAAATGCTGCAGGTCAGTCCATTAAAACCAAAAAGTTTAGCAAATGATTGGAGAACATGAATGCAGGTTGACAAAGTTGCCTTGGATGCCTTGCATGATGATGCGGAAGTTCATCTGCAAAATTTGGAACCATGGATTCAGGTCGGACAATTTATATCTCGTTTCATGTTTGGGTTCAACAACTGATATTGGGAAGATAAAGATGTTTTTCTTACTGCAACTAAGATAGCTTTTATACCCACTATGCCCTATGCTTTATCTGTTTTGTCTGTGATGTCTAAGAATCAGCCCTTCTCTGCACTGAGTTTGTTAAGCTCGTTTACCTAATCTCTCCACTGAACGCAAGGTCTTGCCACTGTGCCTTTTTCTATGAAGAGCTCGAGCTCTACTATCGATAGCTGTGGAATTGCTACCAACACACTGTTGAAAGATCTGTTACTTTGTTATTATACTGTGACGTATAGACAGCTTACCTGGCAATTTTTTTGGGTCAGCTCCTTCTGGACTTGATGGCATATCGGGAACAAGCTCTGCGACTTATTCTGGATCTCAGCAGTACAGTCATTACTCTGCTGGTATGGTGCTGAGTTGGTTCTTTCATCCATGTTTCACAAATATATTGTTGGGTTTGGTTCGATAGTGGCCTTTGCCGGCTCATCCAGAGTCTTGTTGCCTGATTTCTCACATATGGCAGTTTCTATAAAACAGAATGATGGCTGATGGGCAGCCAAGTCTGGTTTCTTTGTTTTGTCTCTGAAATCTCTGATAACTTGAGACAGTCTTTTGCAGCCACATCAGAACTCACTTATTCTGCATGCTTTTATGGATCTCTTTTGTTCGTTTGTCCGTGTCAATCTCTTCTCTGAGAAGGCAAGTTTTCTTTTGTGATACCTATTAGCATTCTCTGCTTGATCTACTTTACTTGACCATGTATTGTGAAGTTATATGCATTTCTTCCCGGAATGTCCTTTCTCATATGAATCTCATTCTCATCTTATTACAGCTACCCAGAAAAATGATGCTGCAAACATACAACCTTGTACACTCAATGGCAAGAAATGAGCGAGACTGTGACTTTTACTATAGGTTGGAACCTTTACTATTTGTTCACTCCTATAGAATGTAATTTTACCAAAGTCGCCATGGATACATGATTGGTTTGAATCTGATACCTGCCTGATTCCTCACTTAGCAAAAGCTAATTTGTTGCCTGGCTCTCACAAAGGGATGAAGGTAATCATAATTGTGTGAAGGGAAGTAGGAATTAGTACAGGACTTGCGAATTTGTTATTATTAATTTTTGTAGAGTCCTGACTGGCATAAGGCACTTGGGCATTATATTCAGGTTAATATTGAAAGATTTCCTTTATTCTAATATTTGAAGCTCACAATTCTCCAGCATATATTTTGTCTTTTCTTTGTCAATGTCACTTCAGGATGATTTGGTAAAAGACGTCAGTATCTGATGGAAACAAAACAGAGAGAAATATATTTTGCTGCTATGTTTCAGCTTTTCGTCTACTCTGCCTGTGCTGGATATGTTGTATCTGCCATGTATCTAGGAAAGATACGCATACATAGTTAATGAAGCAGAAGTAACGCCCATCTTTGAATGTAGTTAATGAGTGGTTAGCTTACTTTTCTGGCTCTATTTATGCTTAGTTCATCTGGAGCTATATTAAGACTATTGCCGACTGCTCTTTTATTTGACGTTGACTCGATTTTAATGCAATATGTAATTGAATGTTTTTGTTAGACTACGGAATACTTAAATACATGGAATTTCTTTCTCCAGCTCTTTTTTATTGCTTTGTTAAGAAATGAGGCATGCCTAAAATCCAGGATTCATCATACATGATGATTATGTGTACATGTGATCCTGACAATTTGACCAGAAAGAAGAAGCCCTGAATAGGCAGGGCTTTGAGACTATCTAGACAGGCACTCCCATTTGTGTCAAGATTAATCTTTCATTTGAGACTCGACATGTGCATTGTGCACCTAACAAAACAGGGTCCAAACCATGATTGAAGCAGAAGCAGAACAACCAGAATAGACTTCCATAAGACCCAGGCTGTTAGGACCTTAACTTTTTCTATATGAATGAGTGTTTATCATGGAAGTTCCATGATTGTTATATTTGTTTAGAGGTTGGATCCTAATTTTTTAATTTTTTGTTGGAGGACTGCTAGCACTGGTATCCCGATCATATCAGTCTCCTTGCATGGTGAATCTACCTATTCTTCTTACTTTGTATTCTCTATCTGAACTACAGGTTAGTGCAGTTCATAGACTCTTATGATCCACCACTGAGAGGACTGCAAGAGGACTTAAATTTTGTCAGCCCACGCATTGGGGAGGTCACTTTCATCTTTGGGCTTTTAAGTTCTCATAGAATTATTTGTCCTAGTGATATAAACGACATCTTAGTTGTCATTCTAGTTGTGTATCAGTTTTAAACCATAGATCTATCCCCTGTTATGTCACCATGGATGTCTGATGAAGAAGCTCTTTCTTCAGGTTTTCTCCCTTCTTGATAGATGCAACCTGTCGTTTAGAATCTTAGATAATAGCACTAGTATCTCTTGCCAATCTGCCATGCAGAATAATGAATATTAAAGGCAATATGTCAATTGCATCCTTTCACAGCAGTTCTTTACCTATCAAATCATCATGTCAGTTTTCAGTTCTCAAAACATTCGTAGTATAAAATGAAAAGTTCCACAGCATTGAATTGGCCAGAATGTGTATTACTTATGGTTGCGATATGCATTTTGATACTGGAAACACAGATGACCCTGAAGTTGCTAGTGGTTATCTTGTGGGTTGTTTCCTGTGATTAGTTTCCAAGATTTTTTTACATATATTGTAGAATTTATCCCTTTGTTCTCCTTTTCCAGGTCTTAGAGGCTGTAGGTCCCATAATTTTTCTCTCTACAGATACGAGGAAACTAAGAAATGAGGGATTCTTAAGTCCATATCATCCGAGATACCCAGATATACTGACCAATTCTGCTCACCCAATGGTACGTCTCTCTTTAAATTATACTGAAGCTTTTTTATGTAAATTGTTATTTCGGTTGACGAAATTTTCTCTCTTGATGCAAATTCTACATGCAGAGAGCACAAGATCTTGCAAATGTTACTTCCTATAGGGAGTGGGTATTGCTGGGTTATCTTGTTTGCCCTGATGAGCTGCTTCGTGTTACAAGCATTGATATTGCTCTGGTAATCTGAAATTTTCGCGGTTCCGTTTCACCCCTGCAATAAGGATTTAAGCAAGTGATGCGTCTCTATTACAGCAGACTTGAAGATTCTGCATGCCCAGTCTAATTTAAAGCATCGTGTGAAGTTTGTGGTGCTAAATTTTCGTTTTGTGTAACGCATGTTGCTCAGAAAACCACATTGGCTACTTGATTGGCAGGAGATTGTTGCAATCTAACATTAAATTTAGTTTGAATTTAAATTCGACCTTTCGAGGACAATAAAAATAATGACATTGGTATGTATCTTCAATATGCGTGTGTATAACAATTTTTAGCATAGATAATAAATACCATTAATCTATTAAGCTTGCAAGCTTTGTGCTTGAGCTTGACTTAATTGTTACTTGAGTTTCTCAAACCTGACTATACATAATAATAAAAAGAGTCGAGCTCTAGTAGTAGCTGTATTTTGAACAGTGAACTATAATGTCGTTGGGGGATACTCTTGTACGAATGTTTGGTACTACTCCACCTAAAGTGCAATGCTTCAACATCCAGCTTCATACACACAAAGACAAGCTCTTTTTATATTGTTCTGATGTAAAGCTTGAAATGATTCAAGCTATTCGTAAACTACTTGTTGTAAAATGGAAAACGTTTAAGGTTTAAAACCTCGACAATCTCATAGCCGCACTTTCAAGGTTTTAGTACTTTTGCTGAGAGTTGCAATTGTAGCATTGACTTTGTCAACTGCCAATTTCCATTTGTTTGGGGGCCTTACATGAATGAGTAGAAAAACAGATTACTAATGGCGAAGTTTCTGGTTGACTGACGCTCTTTTGGGTGACTGATTGTCTGGTAGATTCATGTCGCTAAGATATCATCTTACTTGGTGTCTTACTTGTTTTGACACTTGATATTCAGGTAGTACTAAAGGAAAATTTGATTCTCACACTATTCAGGGATGAGGTGAGTCTGATTGGCCGTTATGGAGATGGCTTCTTCTTTTATCTCTTTTGATTTTGAACTTACCTTAAAAACTGTAGTACGAGCTACTGCATGAGGACTACCAATTGTATGTCTTACCGAGGATACTAGAATCAAAGAAGATGGCAAAATCTGGTCGTACAAAGCAAAAAGAAGCAGATCTGGAGTATAGTGTTGCGAAGCAGGTTGAGAAAATGATCAGGTATGGTTAAACTCCTACACTGATTAGCTGTTATTTGACACGTGCAAGGAGGAAAACCATATAAACCTATAAATGATTTTTTCAATTCTGATGAAAAAAACGCACAAGAAGTTCACTGTCAACATGCTACTGCTGTGTCCTTACCTGTTTTGCTGGATATTTTCCTAGATTTTATTTAGTACTTCCAATTTACGTTACCTTATTCATTAAAAGATTTTATTAAACGCGCATGCTCAAGTGGCCTATCAGGTCATACCTCGTGCTTCAGCAATGTGAAAGATTCATTTTGCACGTCTGATTTTCTTCTTTTGTGCGGATGTACATTGCTAATTCTCAACGTCTTCAAACACAAACTTCAAAATATAATGAGCTGCTCTTTACCCATTTGGGAATGCTGAGGAGTGATCAATATTATTTTGATCCCCTAGAGCATGATTCAGGATCCGTGTTTATCGCTAAGTGATATGTTTATATTATTGCTTACTATGTGCAGACTTTGAGTACCCTTGTGAGGGTAGGCGGGCATCTATGTCTTAGCTACTGGTTGTTGTGCTTGTGTCTGACAAGCATACCCTTGGACACTCCTGTTCTATGAATATTGTGGCGTAACACAGCAGGATGATGTGTGTTAAGTAGGCAGCTGTTCCTCTTTCATTCAATCTAACCAGATCACCATCTGAAACATTGAGAGGGCCAGGATCGTTGAGGACTCTCTGTTTCTAACCTTCTTAGTGCTACCATGTCATTTTTGGTGCATCACTAATATTTGAACCGATGGTCCTACATTATTGACTGCCTGCATTGAAGTGCATGAGCAAGCACTATTCTCTTGTGATGCTATTCACCGTGAAAGAAGAATACTGTTAAAGCAATAGATTGGAGGACTCTCTGTTTTCAACCTTCTTAGTGCTACCATGTCAATTTTGGTGCATCACTGATACTTGACCTGATAATTCGACATTTTGTACTGCTGCAGTGAAGTGCATGAGCAAGCACTATTCTCTTGTGATGCTATTCACCGTGAAAGAAGAATACTGTTAAAACAAGAGATTGGAAGAATGGTGCTGTTTTTCACTGATCAGCCTAGTTTATTGGCACCAAACATACAGGTGTTCTTTTTGATACATCATGGCTTTGGGCCTCTTATCATGACAGAAATGACATGCATCCCTTAATTTATCAGTCACTGCTGGACAACTAAATTTCAAAATTCTGAGATGGCTAATTGAGTGATTTTAGTTCTAGTGGCCTGAGTAATATTAAGATCATTTCTTTAGTCTGGACTTTTCATTGTTGAAAATCGTTCCACGTGGACTATACATTGTCAATCTCAGCCCACTAGGACTAAGAAGTGGATGTTGTGGGATAACATTAGGATTGTTATATTTTTGAATGGGACAATGATTGGAAGAAGTGTTGGGTAATATTTAGAAAAACAAGATGTCCATGCAAGCAAACAGGACCGAGAATTATCGTGATATTTCAATGTGATACATAGGTTGCCTACTTTTTGCAAGAACATCGCATGGCCTATGATTAGCCATGCTTTACTCTATGTTCGTTTGTTGCTCTTGCCATTTTTGGAGTGCTAACTAGAATGAATGAGGTTAGCTCCGATTCTAATCATATGGGCTTATCCTTCTTGGTCTGTTGGTTCTCTCCCACAGATGGTGTTTTCAGCCTTGGCTTTGGCTCAATCTGCGGTTCTTTGGTACTTTCA
>JANUWG010000363.1:0-12466 GCA_025175695.1 Eugenia klotzschiana
AGGAAAATCACAAAGAAAGGAGCTGTGAAGTTTCGTCTACCTGCCACATAGACTCCTTCCAATGCTCACGCCAAACATTTCCATGGGCATCACGCCCAGATTTCTCAGAACCAAGTTCCTTATAACCGAGCTCATTGGCTGCCTCCCAAAATTTCTCCTGCCATTCAGTGACCTGATCAGCACTGACACCCCTAGTCATTGTCCACCTACAAAGCACCCCATTGGGCCTCCTCTCCAATCCTGTCTCTTTCCACCACCTCGATCCATCTAAATTCACTCGTTCTGATGTCAGTACATCCACTTCATCCAGTGCATTGGCTGCTTCAGCAGCGTGTGCTGTAAATAAGTGGTCAAGTTCGTGATCCTCTCTCAAGGTCGAAGCCTCTTGACTCAGGTTAGAATCCAGCTTTTCAACCTCTGCCAGTGACTGAAGAGGTGGAAGAAGTGGGGTGAAAAGTTTAGTCTCAAAAGGAATTGAAAGAAAATCAACTGATCGTTCTTTCTCGACAACTGAAGGCATCGGACCCATGGACGAGGGAGATCTCTGCAGCTTCTGCAAATCTATCCCATCTGAGCTATCTTCGCTGTTTGGAGGGGGTGTCCAGGACCAAAAATCGGGACCTGGTGTGGCACCGCCAGAGGTTTCAGGGATAGGCATGGATATCCTCCTCTCATTTTCTGGCAAAGTTCAGCGGGCGATAAACTTAGTTACAGATGCCAATATAACAATAATTAGACCATCACCATAGCCTATGATAACAGATAACGACAATTGACGTAATAAATTGACAGGTGATTGGTTGGCACTGCTGCTGCAATAAAAGAAAAAGGCCATGACTGGAATCACAACTCACAGAAACATATGTTGCACAAGAAACAACATTGAATAGTTAACAGAAACAGACCAACTCGGTCTCTGCCATACCACATAATCACATTGACAAACTTTGCGGGCGACGAAATCATGCACTTGAAATTAAAACGAGCAAGAACCAATACTGAAATTTGTGAACTGAATCAATGACAGTGAACGCAAAGCAAAACACTATGCTGTTCTTTCCATAAATTCCCACAAGATCACCTCACCCCACCAAATTTTCTCCTTGATTGGAAGTCTCCAAAACTACGCTCTAGGAAATATCCAGTCACATAATGTTAGGATTACTATAAGAATCTATGGTTCTGTGTAATTCATCAATTACTAATTTGCAGAACAGGTTCAGAAACGCAAACGCACAAATAATCAAATTACCTCTTTGCTCATCCTCCAAGTCCCCACCACCCTCACCACTTCCAATTTCACTTCCACTCCCGCTCTCTGAGCTTGCATTTTCCTTAACGATCGAGCGCGCCGCTGCAATGGCTGCGGCCGCTCGATCGATGATCTGCATCCCCTGGGCCCTGTCCCTCTCCTCCTTCGGTACCTCCAGGATCCTCCTGAACTCCTCGCTCTTCTGCTCCAAATCCTCCACCACGCCGCCGCCGCCGTCGTCGCGCCTCTCCGCCATCTTCTGGAACTCAATCGACCTCCGTTCGCGCTCCACCGACTTCCTCCACATGTCCAGGTACGAGCCCCCTCCTCCATCCGACGAAACCCCAACACTCCACCCGGTTCGACCCCGACCCGCTGCGACGTCACTCGGCACCCACCATCGCGTCCCCGCGAGCGACGGACGCCGCCCGCTCTGGTGAGCGCGATGCTGATAGTAGGCGGCGGCGGCGGGAGAGAGGGAACCGAGCTGCGAAGCCATCGGCAGAGAGCTCCGGTGAAGAAGAAGAAGGTTTCAGGGACGGAAATGGCGGTGGAGGAGCGTGGGAGGTCTGGTTGAAGGGAGATTGGGCGGCGACATTGACGTGTACTGGAGTTAAGGAACTTTGCTTTTCCAGTGGCAGGCAGATATTTTCGTGCGATGGAAGGAAGGTTCAAAGTTCTTCTTCTTCATTCCATTCCACTGTGCTTGGATTCTTGGAGTCGACGCACTGCATTTCTCTGCGAACCCCTTTCTTTCGCAGAGCGTGTGCGTGATGGAGAGAGTTTCGGAGCGGATGAAAGAAAAAGGAAGGACCTGGATTGACGACACGTGTCGAGGAGAGAGCGAGGGCCACGTGACTTTGGCGGGAGATTGACGGCGGAGATGAACATCTGATCGCGCGGGAAGTGGACGGGGCGCTCGTGCGGGAACCTCGCTCACGTGAGCTCGGCGGGCTCCTCGGTTGGGACTGCATTGAAAAAATAACGAATGTGTTGGTGTAATCGTTTATTACGAAAGAAATACTTTTTCGTGAAAATCGTGTTCAAGAAAAGGTTGTCCCCCTTTTTAGATTAAGGAATTGATTTTCCTCATTTTAAATATGCATATTTTCCTCGACCGTAAAATTAATTTTTCCGTTGACTGATCATTTTCAGCAAGCCGAACGCGTGAAAGTACAAAAAACTCATTCGGAAAAAATTCTTTTTACTCAAACGAACGTACTTTGTAAACGAATAAACTTATAATCCATCGCCCATTTTGGTTCAAATCATATTTTTCTGCCTTGGTGTCCATAAGTCATACCTTAGAGAGGGCTAGACTAATCATAATATATAATCCGTATTTCACCGAAGCAAAATAGGAATAGCTTCGAATATATCGAAAACTAATATCACGATATGATCAGAAGTTTCAATATGCGTGATATTCAATATGCGTGATGGCAATTAATAGCCATCTATCCGAATCAAAATCTTTTAAATGTGTAGTGCCCATAAGTTATAACGAATACTACAACTATCCGAATCTACCGTCCTTCAAAATGTGCGAATGACAAATCATATCGAGATTATTTTTTTTTACATCACGAAAACTTTAATATGCGTGATGGGAATCAAGGGATAAGAAATTCATTTTCTGAATTAGTGTTTAAAGGATAAAGTGTATGGGAAATTCATTTTCTAAATCAGTGTTTAGAGCGTATGGAATCTGAAGACACTTTAACATTCTAACTGCCAAGCTACCAGCTTCCAATAATACATCAAATATACTTTTAATATGATAAGCGATCACTAATTTGGAATCTGAAGAGGGAAAAGAACTAATATAATATGATTTCCTTACCAAAAAGGCAAAAAAAAAAAAACTAATATGATCATTGTACTAAACACGTACTTATATATGGTTTGTCTTGGTCTATAAGAGGGAAAAGAAAAGTCGCTAGAGGAAGGGCTTGAACCTTCGACCTTGTGGTTAACAGCCACACGCTCTAACCAACTGAGCTACTCCAGCATCTTTGCCCCCGGTTACCCACAAATTATTAATATACTGTTTATCCGAAGAAGTCACATGGTATTAATTTTTTAATCCTTTCTCACCTCGTTTACAACCTCCCGATGTTAGTGACAAGGTTCCTCTCATTTCTTTGGTTGAATTAGCTCATAGACATCTCCAAATAAGAATGTCCCTTCAATGTTTAAAACATATTCACATGTTACATCTGTGAGATTTTACGGGATCACTGCCAACTGTTCTGAAAACTTAAACTGTTATATGAAGGCATGATTTAATACTTGACCCCTCACGCTTAGTCTGGTCTTTTTAGAAAGTACTAAGCGTGGACATATTTAATTGGGGGAGGCAAATGAGGCCTGGAAGATACGAACTGAGGACCTCCTACTCTAATACCATGTGCGAAAGTCCAACTCAAAAGTTCAAGCTTTTAGAACAGTTGGCAATAGTCTCACAAAATATTACATGGTATTAGAGTTACTCTGATATAAAGTTAGAAAGTTCAATTCAAAAGCTTAAGCTGATTTAGAACAGTTGACAGTGGTCCTACAAAATCTCACATGATATTAAAGCTGGAGGTTCTGAATTCAAATCTTTTGACCTCATTTGCCTCCCCAATTAAATTTGTCCGCGCTTGGGTCCCATATCTTCTGCATTAGATTCGCCCATTCATTGTAAATTAACTCCAAAACTCACAAATTCCTGCAACAAATCCGCTGCTTAAGACAAACTAATGAATGTCGAAGCATATTGACATAATCGTTTCTCAACATGTTAACTTCGAGTGTAGACATGTCAGACCGTCTCAGCATGCGACTGTCATTAGTTCTCATAATGCTGATTTCGATGCGCGGTAAAATGTCCGGCGGGTTTTCATGTCGTGTTGCTTCGGCAATGAAAGATAGCAATAGGATCATCGTCACACAGCAGATCAGAGTTTCGACACCGAGATCTTTCCACAGCTCCTAACTTTGCTGCTTGAATTTTCCAAGGTCAAGAGTTTCCCTACTAGACCATGTCTTTCCTTGGTACTCTTGACTTCCATGTAATTTTGATCCAATGGAAAGGACCACCTTGCTCAAGCTAATCAAAAAGACGGATGCCTTTGGAGGCTTTTCATGGGTTTAAGAGAGTCACTCTCTGCAAATCTTGACCAGAAAAGTACCCCAGCGAAAGCAATGTAGATATCGAGCAACTTCCTGTGACAGAGTTCATGAATTTGGTTGATGGCTGTTAAAGATCCGGCTGCTTGGCGTTTCAATCTGAAGCTGCCGATCCGTTTGCTATGGTCCGGACTCGGAGTTTGCATTTCAATTCTCGAGCCAATAAAACAGGAAGGATCAGAAAGAAACTGACAAGAAATCATCAGGAAGGACATTACCGAATGCTCTCATCTGGGTAACCAACTAAGTGCATGCTCTTGAAAGCAAATAGTTTACATAAAAGTTTCGAGGTCTAAAGAGCAATCGTCCTGGTTTATTATCAACCATCCTGGTTCTTCAGGGCTTGTCCTGAGAATGAGGAATGGATTGGTAATCCGAGGCATGTGAACTAACGATCGACGGAGGCAGCCTTGTGAGCATATCTTGTTTGTGTGAGGTTATTTCTCTGTCCATTTGACAATGATTTCACAATGCTGCAGATAAACGTGCTGTGCTTTCTAATAGGAAGAACCCGAGTGTCGTGACGAAGTTCAGCATCCAATGACTGCTTTCAGATTCAAGGCAAATGACAACTCAAAACTGTGCAAACGCGACCGAGTACATCGCTTGAGAAAACTGAAGCGCAGACACTGTCGATTCCTATCTATATGGACACTATCAACATGGCTTGAAACCCGAGAAGAAAAGAGGGAAAAACGAAGCCTACTGTCAGAACTTGGCCTAAGCAAAATTTGCAAAAGAAGCCATCCCTAGTGACGTGTGGAAATCTTGCCACGACGAGAAAGGTTTAGTTGAGAGGATTCTGGGCTATCTTATGTTGATGGAGATTATCTACCACTGCATGGTCAAAAAGCAGAGTCCTCAGGGTGCACCTTTAAGTTTCCCCTTGGTCGCTCGTGAAATTATGTCTTCTAAAATGACAATACCTTCCTTTCAGAAGGCATAGAATGCCTGGGATCACAAGCCGTCGTGTTCGATATCTTGGAAGAGCCTTAGCAGCTCGGAAGCACTCGCCTTTGCTTTGTCGCTCCCGTTCGTCTTTAAGTTGATCAGAGCAGGATAAACCGTGAAACTTTCTTCCAGGACCAACTTACGGTATAGAATTCGTTCGCGGCATACCGAGTGTAGAATGGCCACTGCATATTCTTGGTCTTCGCTACTGGCAGAATCTAGAAATTCAGCAACGGAAGCGATGCATTTATCAGTCTCTACAATGGAAGTGCTTGCCTCTTCACTATGGCACAAATTTTTCAGGATCATCAGGGCAAGCTTCGTAAAAGGTGAAGTTTGAAGAAAAGGAACCATCTTCGGGATGCATCCCAAATGTATGAGATGATGACAGACATAGCAATCATACGACAGATTTTTCAGGATCTTGAGCGCAGATTCCTGGAGTAGTCCGTTCTGAGAGCCGAGGATTTTTAAGATGGGGGCAAGAACACCCGATGCGGCGATCTCGGGTCTGCAGTTTTCATGAGCGGACAAGACTTCTAGCATGGCAAGAACTTGTTCAGTTACATCTGAATCGAGTAATGGTATCAAGAGAGATAAGGCACCTTTCTCGATACACGTCACTTCACATCTACATGAAGCAAATGAAGCAAATTAGAAATAAGGTTCTCCAGAGATTTGGGACCATTTTACATGAACAGCAAACCATGGCAGAAAAGAAGCGACGACAAGGATATGCCTTCTAACAGGAGGCTAGACTTAATTTAAGTCGATTGGAAAAGAGAGAAGGAAAACAACAACAAATAAGACAAATCCCTTCTTAACGATAGATTTAAAACACTTCCATAGCTGATTAGTGAAGTATGATGCAACCCACAGGCCTAAGATGATCTGCCTAAATATTTGAGACGTCACTGAAGGCGCCGACCAGGAAAGAACTGTAGCAAGGTCAAGCAATCACGTCATCCTAGGCTAGCGATGTCATCATCACATCGTCCCGAAAAGGAATGATACCATTACTAGTATTTACGGATTCCAGCCGACTATAGAGAATAACATACCTATTTTTGCTGACATATGTCAGTAAGAACCGTGACCCAGTCCTTTGAGCTTTTAGGTCACCTTGGTCATGGGCATCTACAAGAAACTGTACAAGCAGCGTAAAAAAATCCCCAAAAGGCGCTGACCCAAGAGCTTGATCATCCCTATCCAAATAGCTTTCGACATCTTCGACAACCTCGCATTGGTTCTTCCATTGAAGCTCTTTGAGTTTAGGCAGTAATGCTAAAGATCTCGAGGTCCTCAGTGTAGAAACGTCGCATCTCTGAACACCATCGTCACTCTGAATAGATGTCGAACTTAGGTCATCCGGAACCTTACCATTCGAAGGGTCGGGACTATAGATGGAATCTACATATCCATGAGCAAGACTGCCCAGGCTATTGATGGATGTTGAAGAAGTTATCATTGAGCAAAGGGTTTCTGCTCGTATGCTTGGGTCAATATTTCTAATTCCATATTCTGCACACCACTTTGATATCTCGCCTTTCAGGAAAATGTTCGGCGCCAACAACTGATGCGACAGCTTTTCCTTTGTTTTGGGACATGTACCGTGACCCTCATCGAACCACCTCTGGATCCACATCCTTTCGAATGTCGCCCCGGAAGAAATGACGACGGGATCGTACATCAATCTCCGAGACAAGGGGCAATTGAATTCATCAGGAGGGACAGGGTCCCTAAGAACATCAGCTTTAGCATTATTACTGGATCTGGAGGTTTGAAATTCATTTGTTTTATCACCAGGAACGGCAGCATTCTCTCGTGACTCTGCCACAATGGAGTTCCCGTACTTATCCACGAGATACAATAAGGATTTCAACCTCTCTTTCTTCGCCGGGTTTCTGTCACCAACTTTGCCGAGAAGATTCTTGATCGATCTTTTCTCCGTCACGACGGCCCTTCGAGACATAATATGAAGCTTTGAAGCAGCAAATTTAAGTGCTCCAATATCCAATGTCTCTGTCGGACCAGCTATGGATAAATGCGGCCTTAAAGCTTCACGAAGTACCGTTCCAGCCTCCATTTCAGAAGAATCCAAAACGAACTTTGCATTTCTAAGCTCGTCGATTATGTCACATATCTGCAGACGCATCAAGCAAAAGAAGAAACTAAAGAAAGGAACGAAACCTCGTTTAACACGACTAAAAACATTCCATCTCACAAGCAATAACTACAAATGCATAGGTGATTTTTTGTGTGTGTGACAAGATGTGGATTTAGCTAAGGCTAAGAACACAGAGAGAGAGAGAGGGAGGGAGAGAGAGAGAGAGAGAGAGAGAGAGAGAGAGAGAGAGAGAGAGAGAAGGACAAGAAGAAGAAGAAGAAGAAGTCCATGCGATCAACGAAAGAAGGGTTTCTTTACTAGGTGTAAACTAGGATAATTCACATAACTCATTGCAACAAATGTTAGTCGTGAAGAACAAGCACGCACAAGAAGACTTAATGTAGGGAAGGTGAAAACTACATCAGCGGAGCAAGGATCAGAACTTTTCTTTTTCTGGCTGATAGAAGGCACAGGACACAGTGTTGCCTCAGATCACTAACAGAAGCAGCAAGGGAGCCTGTCCTCTCCATGTCGGCCACAGAAATGTGCCCACTAGATTCATTAATATTAAGAAGGTAGGATCCGTGTGAAATCTCTACGTAGCGTATAAAAGCAACCAACCTTGATAGCCAACAAGACTGGAACCGAATTTCGAACTAGGTCTAAACTGTGCTCCAATAGCTCCCTTGATCTTTGACATCTCCTGGCTATTGCATCACTGGTTAATGCCTGAAAGTTGCAACGATCACGTTCATATGAAGCCAACAAAATATATGACCTTGATAAATAATCTACCTACGTACTTTGTGAGCACACCTAATGTAGAATTTAAGGAGTAATTCCGAGGACATAGTAGATAACGAGAAATACGGGAAAGACTGTCAAATGTCTAGTCAATACAGCGTGTCGAAATTCTCCCCACTGATGACGCACCAAAACATCTATATCCAACTTTTCTGCCCGTTCTTCTTCCCTTTACGACTTTTTTGATAATTTGAACTGTCACTTTCACAAGGAACGTGATCAAGTTGCCACTTTCCAGAAGGCACGACTATTTGACAAATCAGTGTCTGTGCTTTTTAACCTCATCACTTTGGAGTTGAACAACCCCATAGGTACCCACCAGGTAGAGTTTGCTAGATTCGCTGCAGTAGCGGAGGAGTTGCTTAGCCTTATCGATTTCACAAATTAAAGAGGAAAGCGCAACCATTCCAGATGAGCGAGGTCGAGCTGCCTCTATTTGTGGAATAACACTCGATACTTTATCAACCAACTTCATAAGTTCTGTGCACATTTCATGATGGACCTGCAATCGTTAGCTGTACTCATCACATTATACGAAATCAGAACGACGAAAAAGTACAAATAGGACGGATCGATGAAAATGGACAACTTCAAAAACCGATCAATGCAAAGCTTTAATATATGTGCTGTGAGTTTCCCATATTCTTCCAAATAAACATTCATCCAGCCACACTTTTTTAAGTTGTGCAGTCCTTAGTTCATTCAAAACTGAAACAACTTAGTGCTTCATCTTCATCATTTCTAGTGACTTTTTATAATATCATCTCACTTTATCTGGAAGCCAAAGGCATAAAAAGTTCAGAAACTCTTCTCATTCAGGAGAATTAAGCTGGAATGCAGCTCTATTATCATTATTAACACTGCACACCAGCCTAAATAACTGGTAGGAACAAATTTACCAGACAGCACATTAGGACATTGAATGATCAATCTCATGCATAGGAATAGAAATTTCAAGTCGTGGAAAATATTTACCTTGAAACAGTAAGAATTAGAGAGTGTCTCCGCCACCACAGTGATGTCACCGCCGCTGCCCATTCAAAGGGACTGAGTTTTCCTTGATCTGCAGATGCAGAAGTAATGACAAGAAAAGATTACTATGATGTGTTTTTTTGCAAATCCAACACATGACCGAATCACAAGATACTCAAATGCTATGTTGAAATATCAATTACATTGCTAACTGCAACCAATCGTTAGTACGAAAAAGCAGCAGACATGAGATGTTGCCGGTGCAAAAACAACGGACAGAGGATTTAAAGGACATAAGCACCAGCAAAAGTATGAATTTTATTTTTGCCTGCCTTTCAAAGTAGAGGTTTGACATGCAAAAATTAATTCTTAGTACAGATAATGCGTTCCTCCAAAAGCATGGAACGAACACTTAAACTAGAGTCTGACATTTCCGAAGAAAAGGATAGAGAATACAGCAATTCTACAGAAATTTAAAGGATGGCTAATTAACCAGAAACAAAGATTCTAAACAAGCAGGACACACCATTGCTATATTGAGGCCTCTGCTTCATCAACATCAAGAATCTCTACTTTGACAACCACCGAATATTATAGCATTAGTGCTATCAATTTCTTTCATGTGAATCGGAATTTGACGCATCCTACGAACTTCAAAGGCTATCGGTTATTTCGTTTTGACTTCTCCAGTGCCATTAACTAGTGCTTTTAACAAAACAGCCTTTCCTCATGAAAGAACCAGATACATAGATTAGATTTCATGAATTGGTTTCATAAGGACCTTTGCACCACGAGGAAATGGGATGTTCAGAATGGGTTTCCTTAGATCACAAATTGAAGAAGAGGAGGACAACTTCGTCGAAGAATTTTATGATCGCTAACAATTAAGGCTATGTTTTACTTCAAAGGTTGGAGGAAACTTCCTCCAGACACCCTTCTCAATTCTCATTGATGGGTTACGACCATGTAAACACACATTCGTATTTAGTAAATTTTCCATATGGTGATGACCACGGCTTGTAACCCACAGATCAAAATAACTGGCCGTCCGGTCGTTTTTAACAAGATACCAGAGCTGGCTAATTCCTGAGTTCAGTTCTTGGCACTCTCATGCATATACACAAGTAATGGTCTCATCAATTCTTTTAACCTCCAAGCATCTACGAGTCTACATACGTCACGCTCAAAAAGCACCATTCTCGAAGAGATTTTACTTTGCGAGCGAAGCAAATGCCTTAATTTTACCATCCAAGAATAGTAACGTAACTTCTATCTCTGCTTATAGGGAAGAATTCCTTCACTCCTTTTCATCCCAAAGCAAGTAAACAACAATTTCCCAGAAATAGCCAATTCACAGCAAATAGTCACAACGAATCTCATAAGAAATAACCCCTAAAGACATCATTTTTGTCACACAACAGAGAGTTTCGGACTCTATCACCAGAGAGAGACCTTGCAAAAGAGCAGCAATCCGCCATACCTCAGCCACAAAATCACAGAAGAATCTTCCAAAGATACACCGATCTAAAGAAGGTCCGAGACTTACCAGCTGATGTTAGCAACAGCCCTCCTTTTTCAGACGTGTAGAAACACACAGCCAGAAGAGAAGTCCAAGAACAGCTCTCCGAGAGGAGTGTTACGTACTCTGCTCGTAGCAAGCAAGAACCAAGACCATTTCTTCTTTTCTGCCATTGTGGGTCTTCAGGGAAAATGAAACACAGCACATTTTCTAACCAGAGCACCAAGAAAACATCCCTTTTTGTGCTGGGTTTCCCAAGCGACGAATCTTGCTCGGGACAAGCAAAAGTGTCTGCACAGGAGTGAGACGAATACACACCCTCAAAGCCGAGAGCTCATTTCCAGTTCTGTCTGGACAGGAGGGAGATCAACGGACAACGTCAAAGAAGAGAGCTCATCTCAAGTTCCCAGTATATTGCATAAAGAGAGAGATGTCATCTTCTGAAGTGGCTGGCTGCTCAAGTCCCCAGCAAGTACGAATGGGGCCGTCGTGGGGCTGATATTTCAACGAGCTGACCCGAGGAATCCTTCCTGTTCCTGGTCAAATTCCAAGATCACACCAACAGAGAACTCGCGACTGCTACGAGTCAGGAAAATATTATTGGTCAAGCTTATGTTTTGTCGGACAAACAGTTTAGGCTGTTAAATTGAACAAATCGAACTCATGCCCAGTCCAACACATCAGCCGTGGTAATGTTCGGATTTAAGTAACGAGGAATCCAAGATTAATGTATCTCAGGGGGCTGATCGTTTCTTCACTCGTGGGTTCAGCACGAAAAACCGATTCGAACGTCATAGTGAAATCTTCTTGTCCTCGAAATGTGATGTCAGAAATCGAAATTTGGAAAATGCCATCGTCGCATCGCCGGCGCGGAAATTAAAGATTCAGAGGAGGTCTACGGTTAAGGTTAACTAGGACGAGCCATCCACAGGATTGACAGTTACGTGATCTCCCTATCCATTCATCTTGCAACACGTGTCCCAAGGGGGACCCACTAGTCAAAAAAATGAAAAACTCTCTCGTCTCTCTCTTGACGGTCACGGTCTTCCTCTCTCTGTCTCTCTCTCTTTTTCGTAGCTTAGCCTGAAGATATTTCCAGTGAAGATGGCGGCGGCGGCGGCTATCTGCGGATGATTGGCTGGCTCGAGGCAAGCGGCTCAGGCTCATCCATGGCCGTCATCGGGGTCGTTCGGCCAGATCCGGTCTACTCGGTCGGCGAGGCAGGATTGCTCGAGTCCTCGAGCTTGCAACTGCCATGGCCTCTCAAGCTCGAGCTTTGGTTTCACCGACCACGGTCAAGTAGCTGCAAGCTCGACATCTGGCAGCCATAGCCCTGAACCGGCAAGGATGCCTCGGCCATGGTCACTCGAGCTCGACCCGCGACTCGCGGCCATGGATAGGGATCCATCGGCGACGAGTAGGGGTAAGCAAATTGGCCCGACCGAACCGGGACCGCCCGGATCGGACCGGGACCGGTGATCCTGTTCCCGGTTCTAGAGGGGTCCGATCCGGTTTCCGGTTCCAAGGATATAGGACCGGACCGGACTGCCCGGACCGGACTGCCCGGACCGGATCGGCCGGACCGGACCGATTGAATTTTTTTTAATTTTTTAAAAATAACCATAATATTTACGGTTTACTTGTTCAAAGTTTACTTGGCAACTCTCTTTTTTTTCGCAACTCTTCA
>JANUWG010000364.1:0-12456 GCA_025175695.1 Eugenia klotzschiana
GCAGAGAGCGACATCTGCAATCAGCTCAGCAGATGCAGAGCCAGCGAGGTAGACCAAGGTCTTGTATTTCGATGCAAACTCCGGCCCAGCAATATCAGAGTAGTATTTCTTGAAAAATTCATAGAATCCAAACTTGCAGGCACTTTGAGCACTATAACCCAGTAGAGTTGGCACCCAACCCCTGAAAAAGCCTCTTACTCCCTGCTCCTTCAGTAACACTCCGAAACCAGATGTGATGCTCTTATACTTTGAAGGGTCGATCTGAAATTTCAATGAAAATAACCTCAGCTTAAAATCCATATTATTCAACAAGGAAGAACCTTGCAGCTAACAGTTGAAAATAGAATATGGAATATAGTCAGTAGTTTCCCAAATTCGTTTTGCACATAAAAAATAAACAACGTAGTGAATATTCTCGACTTGCCTACAAGTCCACCATAGTACCCACTCATTTCAACAGGAATGAAGATGCCCAGCATTAAGGGAGAAAGAAACCCATGATGGAATAGAAATAGATATTGTAAACTAATAGTGCAAGCTGATAAAAAAAAACACAGCTTGTGTTGAAAAAGAATCTGTACCAGCAAAACCTCTACAAACGCGAAAAAATGCAGTACTAATTTGTGAAACCATGATTAACATGGTCCCTTCCAATTAGGAACACAAGTAACCAATTCAAACTAACACATCCCAAATGTTGATGTTCCACTCATCTCGACACTTGCAGTTTCTACACAGCCTGAAACACTTAATGAAGCGTCACCGTTCGTTAATCTCCCGGAAAAATCCGAATGCGGCCACCGGTAAACAGGAGAAAAACGACGGCTATGTCATTCACCATCAAGAATGGGAACAAAGGGCAAAAAGAAACACGCATACTGTTTCCACGTGCAACGAGACTTGTCACCATCTTAGCTAGAATCGAGATCTCATCTATCCACACAAGGTCAACAAAGGCATCGAGCTGGTGACCTGCATATTGCACTTGACGAGGTCGAGAGGGGTGACGGCCATGTGGGTGAGGCCACAGCTGAGGATGCCTCCCGCGGTGCAAGCGGCATAAAATGCCGGTGAGTACATCCCGATCTTCTTCCCGGGCTCGCTCGGAGACGGGATCACGAAGCTCTTCTGCTTCTCCGCCGACGGGGGAAAGGACGCGGCAGGGCTCGCCCCGAGCATCCTCTCCGAGGCAAGGTCTCTGGGTGCGTAGAGGAAGCTGGGGATCATTGACTGGCGCGAGTTCTCCGCGAGCGCCATGGCAGCAATGGATGGATATCGCTCAGAACGCCAGAGAAAGAGAGAAATGGCGGAATGAGAATCGAGTTTTTTTTTTATTTGATTTGATTTGACGGGATGCAACTATTCGATTCAGTTTTCTGTTGTTTTGACACTCTGCGGACGCGTACACGTAGGAGTCTCCTCTGTTTTGTAAGTCAACGCCCGCCACGTGGCAAATCCCGTTGACTCGGTCTTCGGGAACGCCTCAGATTTAGCCGGTTCGCATGTAAGTTGCTAATTTTCACGTGCTCATTTCCAGGGAGACGCATCTGCACGGTCTTTTCAATGCCGGAATGTCCGCATACACCAGCCAAGATTAACGGGACTTTTTTAAAAAATACGGTTGATTTTTTTTTTTTTTTTTTACGAATTTAGGTGTCTTTTTAAATTTTTTACTGGTTTAGGGCCAAGGGCCAGTGCGCCTCTTTTGGAGGTGCAAATCTTTTTTTTTTTATATATATTTATAATAACATTTATATTTATATAACTTTAAAAATATAATGTTTTTTTCTTTTTAAACCTTCTTTTTATTCCGGATGATCTTTCGCAATCGGATTGTCTCCGTCGTTCGGCAAATATAGTATTATACCCAAGACGAGAACGAGATTTCGAATGATCTTCCACAATCAGGTTGTCTCCATCGTTCCGTCCTATCACAAACTAAACAAATTACATTTAAAATTAATTATTAATAATTAAATTATAAAAAGAAGGTTTAAAAAGAAAAAAAACATTATATTTATAAATTCATATAAATATAAATGTTATTATAAAAAAAGAAGAAGTGCACTTCTTTTGGAGGCACCCAGGACATATGCGCCTCTTATAGAGGCGCACTAGCCCTAAACCAATAAAAAATTTAAAAAGACACCTAAATTCGTAAATAAAAAAAAATCAACCGTATTTTTGAAAAAAGCCCACATTAACAACCACCAATAAAGTCCTTACCAAAAAAAAAACAACCACCAATAAAGTCAATATTTTACTTTATTACTTAATTTAATCAACATCGCAATTACTCATCGTCGAAATTCGTCACGCGGCTGGAGTGGAGGGACGCTGTCTAATTTCTAGAATGGAATCTTAGAATGGAATGCTCTATCTGAGAGCTTTCCACAGTGTTTCTGAGGAAAACAAAAAATAGCCCCCTCTGAAAACAACCAGGTCAGTATTTAATTGCGAAAGCAAATACTCAGTATGCATTTCCTTGAGAGCCATCGACAGAGTGAGCGAGTGCGCAGAAGAGCTTACGTCTCAAGCTGTCCGATGCCAACTAGAGGCAGCTCGAGGCTTAGTCTGTCCCAATCCCAATATATACTTGCAGATGAAGTGTTTGGACTTGGAACTCATCGCATTGCTTTAAGAAGGCTGATGAAGTTTTAGCTCCATAGGATAACACACCAGAGCTCATGAACATTAGCCACAGAAACTGACAGGGCCATGAGACTGGTGTTCTGTTATTTTAGCCTCTTGTGAATTCCCAGTTCCCAGAAATCTCTCCATAGCTGGGAAGAGCTACTGATTGTTTCAGATTTCTGACTTCGTAAGCAATTTTTTGGAGAACATATCCTGGTTGTTCACCTGTCTAGGAAAGTGCAGCCTGTCGGTTGTGTGAATTTGACAACGAGTGAAGTATGTTACTATGATTTCGTTGAACTGCTTGTGTAAACACATAGTACTGTGCAAGTATAAATCATTTCTCTTGGATAAACACAGTTCACACTTCAGAAGCAATAACCACCTTGGCTTATAACTCACATACCAAAGAAGCAAAACAAAAACAGGTCATGGCATTTTGATTCTGAAAAAAGTGTGGCATTCAAAGCGGCACTTGCAGCAACTTTCCTCACCAAGCATCGATAACTCTCTCTTTTTCGTTCTCTTTTTCTAGATTCCGCATACTATATACCGTGCATGACCCGAGACTGTTCCCCTAGACTCAAGTTTCTCTGATGTTCTTTCATCATCCTCATCGAAAAATGAGTTTCTCAGAATCTTATGTTTCCCATTCTTCATTTGTCTCTCAATTTCCCACCCATCACCAGTAGTCCCCACATGAACACAGCCCATTTATAAAATGGTGAAATCTTTTTGCATCTCTTACCACAATTTCTCTATTAAATATCTTGGAGATCAATTTGATTACTGTGTGACAGTCAGTACAAACTCTGAGATTCTTAATGACATGAATCACTGTACCAGGAGTTGAATTCATGATCCCAAAGGCAACAGCCAATTTTTCACTGTGAACTTGAAGGGTGATTTCCTTCTCTTCATGCTCGACATCATGGACAACTGATGTGATATTGGGTATATAACCAGCTTGTTTCAATTTCATATATATTTTCTCCAAGTACTCATATATCCTCTCATGCTGAGGGTGCCCCTTGTCCCCAACTAGAAACATGTGTACTCTACCTTTTAGTTCAACCAAACTATACCCAGGTGTTTTAACTAGCCCACGGCTGTTCATTATTGTTCTCATCCTCTCCACATCTTCCCATCTTTCAGCATCAGCATAAATGTTGCAAAGCAATACATAGTAACCACAGTTATCTGGGTCTAATTCAAATAACTTCCTTGCTGAAAGTTCTGCAAGCTCGACGCTGTTGTGAGTTCTACAAGCACCAAGCAAAGAACCCCAAATAACAAAATCTGGTTTCACCTTCATTCCCTTGATTAGCTCATAGGCTTTACTGACATATCCAGAGCGCCCAAGAAGATCAACAATGCAACCATAATGCTCAATCCCAGGTTCAATGTTGTACTCATGAAGCATGGAGCTAAACCAATGCCAAGCTTCATCAACTAGACCAGCATGGCTGCAAGCAGCTAAAACTGATACAAAGGTCACGTAGTTAGGTCTACCTCCAGTTCTAATCATCTCATTAAAAACTTCTAAAGCTTCTCTGACACGGCCATGCATTCCATAACCAGCAATCATTGCGGTCCATGTCCGCACATTTTTTTCCCTCGTGCGATCAAATGCCCTCCGTGCCATCTCAACTCTCCCACATTTGCAGTACATGTCAATGATAGAGGTGCCCACAATCACATTGTCCTCCAAATCCATCTTCATAACCTATGTAAGGCATGAGGTTTCAACAAAATCCAACTTCAGATTGACAATAACTCATTTGTCTCAGGAAACATATTTCCTCAAGGCTAATCTGTGGATAAAAAAAAATATTTGCAAAGTTGTATTTACATTTAGATAGCCAAATTGCAAGTACCTGATCATGTATGCACTTTCCTGCACGTAGAGCCCCAGAACACGCACAGGCTAACAAGGCAGCTGAAAGTGTCACGGCATTGTAGTCACTGTCGCCATCTTTTATCATATTGGCGAAAAGTTGCAAAGCCTCTGTCGCGTCTCCATTCTGTGCATACACAGCAATCATTGAATTCCAGGAAAAGTCATCTCTTTCAGTCATTTCATCAAACACTTTCCTCGATGCAGCCAACTTGCCACACTTTGCATACGCATCCATCAAAGCGTTCCTGACGCCCACAACCCCATAAAAACCTCTTTTGACAACAAACCCATGAACCCCTTTGGTAGTTAGCTCATTGGAAGCATGAGAACAAGCTGACAGCACAGAAGTCATGGCCACTGAATCAACAAAAACCTCCGCATCTCCAGCACACTCTCTCTCCTCGACCAAAAACTTTTTGAAAAGAGACAACGCTTCGCGCCCCTCGTCATTTTGAACATACCCAGCAATCATCGACGTCCAAGAGACAACATTTTTCCGAGGAATTACATCAAACACCTTTCTTGCATCCCCTAAATCGCCACATTTCCAGTACATATCAATCAGAGCCGACGAAACAAAAAGGTCAGGCTCGTACCCAAACTTCAAAGCCTGCTGATGGGCCTGTTTTCCGGAGAAGAGGTCGAGCAAGGCAGAGCATGACTTGATGGCGCAAGGGAACGTGGAGCGGTTGGGTTTGAGCGAGGCCTTTCGCATTGACGCGAAGGCTCGAAGAGCCGCAACCGGGTCGCCCCCGCGAGCCAACTCAGCGATGACCGAATTCCAAGACCAGACATTGGTTCTGTCGACGTACTTGTTGAACAAGCTAACAACGTTGGCATTGGTGGAGTAGCGGTTTCTGAAGAAGACGAACGAAGGAGCCCCACGAGCGACGGGGCTTGTGATGACTTCATTCATTAGGCTTACGGCCCTTGATTGCCTCCTCCTAGCCATATTGGAAGCGCTATGAGGCAGCGACATGTTGATACATTGCATTATGTTTGGTGGGTCAATTTTAAATTAAGCAATATCTAACTTATCCGAAAAATTAATTACTGCTTAACATGTCCCTTTTTTGGAACGATCTTACGTTCTATGTTTTCCCAATGATATTCCAATTTCCTTTCTCATACGTAAAGTTTGTATTTTATTTTCATTTATCACATGTTAAATTCTTATCACTGTAAATCTCTCACAAAAGTTCGGTTAATCTTTTAATTATTACTTTGATTATAAATTCTTCGTAACGTTCTACTAACGCCATGAATTGGTTTAAGCTTTTGTAATCAACATAAAGCTGATTTGGATTAATATAAAGCTCGGTATCAAGTACAATTTAGTTATCGATGAGCTACCGATAATGAAAATACTTGTCCATGACAACGGTAATTATCGATGATTGTGGTGTACAACTATCGACATACGATGACGATTGGTCAAAGATAATCACTCAATAAAGTTGGCTGATTGTTGACACGGGATATGAAAAAAGAGAACAAAGTGAAGATGTTAACTGAAGATCAAGATGCCGATTGACGGTTAAGTCATGTCGCACTTGGTGATTTGTAACCACATGCGAATAAGGTCGATATACAATCATGAGGCCTAAAGTTATGGAAATGCATTAGTAACTTACTAAGAATATATAAATTGTTCATGAGCGACTATATTTCGTCGTAGATTATAAAAGTTAGTTTGTGTGTATAGGAAAAGGGATCTACGATGGTCAACCAAACTATTTATTTTCTTTTATTTTAGCTTTAGTGTTTCTTGATCCTTGTTGCACAATCCAATATGCCTGAATCTCTGAACACCGCCAAACCCAATTCGCAAAAAGCCAAATATCAACCTTTAGTGAAAGGTATTTCAATTCGATCATATTTTCTCATAGGCATCTAGGTTACATTTGATAGTTTGAAATTGAGTCTGAATAGAATAAAAAAGAATTATCTTATCCAGTGTTTGGCGCAGTCTGGTAGACCAAATATGTCCGGACAAAATGTCGGATTAAAAAATTTAAGGACGACATGAGTGGGGTAAATAATATTGGATAAAAAATTAAAATTATTTTACAAAACATGTTATCTCCCGACAATAGAGTGATGATGAGTGACACACTCGGACATTGCTTCCTAGGCCACCGTGCGATCGTCGTCTCCTCCGACCATTGCCGATCATTATCGCTGGCCAACTGATCATGTTCCGACAGCCGAGGATGAAAAGGAGTCTAAAAGAGATTGTCTTCGCCTCCAACCACGGGCCGTCTCGATAAATCATGTTTCCTTCTTTCTTACTCGTCTTCTGGAACCTTACGTTTCTGCTCTTCTTTTTTCTTATTGATTCGTCTTTTGGTACTCTAGGTTCTTCTCTCCGGGTGTTCTGCCGGTGGCGTGGCTTCCATACTGCACTGTCGTGAGTTTTCGGATTCTTTTCTCCAGTTACGCAAGAGTCAAGTGCCCGAGCGATGGTGGAATGTTCCTCTACGCGTTAATAGAGTATTCGACTTTTTACTTGTGACTACGCTCGATAGATTTTTGCTTTACTACTGAATGCTTGCACTGATTTAGTCGCCAATTTCAAGATGGACGTGTTGAGGAGCTCCATGTGAAGGGTTTGTTTGTTTTGCAAAAAAAATGCGACATTTTTTAAAAATGGCAATGTTTTTCGTCGTTTGGTAATGAATGTTTGATTGGATTTTCATAATTAGACATATACTATTTAGGCATTAGTGACTAACGTATGGGCAGTCGGGGGTCGGAGCACTGGCACCAGGTCCCAGCCCGAGCCTAGATGGACACGGGTGAGGGTGTTGAGAATCCAGGCTCGACCTTGATGGACTCGAGCTCGGCCTTGATGGAACTGGGTGCGGGCCCCAAGGTCCTAGATTGACTGCCGCGAACCCAAGAACTAGCGCTGAGGTCTCGAACCCAGCCTCGATGGACTTGGTCTTGGGTGTAGGGACATGGGCAAGAGCATTGAGGATTTGGGACACGGGCCAAGGCGTTAATGACTCGAGCCCAACCCGAGCACAGTCATTGGAATCCCAAGCCATGGCCTCAAAGGACCTAGTTCGAGCATGGGGATCCAAGCAAGGGCACTGGGGTCTTGAGCTTGGGCATCTGGGAACTAGGTACTGGCACTAGGGTTTGAGAATTGGCCTCGACTGACTCGGACCCGGGCACAAGCTCTGGGGTACCAAGCCCGACCTCTACGAACTCAAGTGCGGTTTCCATGGACCAAGGCTCGAATGCTATGGACCTGGGCCTGACCTCAATGTACTCGAGGCACATGCACCATGGTCTCAAACCCATCCTCTATGGACTTGAGCTTGGCCTCAATGGATCCAAGCCTGGGTGCTAAGGATTTGAGCACAACCACTGTGGTCTTGGGCCATATCTCTATAGACCGAGCTCGAACGCTGAAGTCCTGAGCCCAACATTCGTGGACACTGGGCCATGCCTCTAGACTTGTGTCTGCTGCCTATGGCCTAGGAACGAAAGGGGTTCTCGAGTCCAAACCTAGAGTTTCTAATCCAAGTGCCGATATCTAGTCATATTTTGAAAATTCATCTTTAATTTTTCGAAGATGAAATTATTTTCCTAAATTTAAGTATAAATTTTTCTGTTGACTTATCATTTTTCCACGCGATTTAAACTCCGGAGAAATAGACGGAGCCTTAAGAAGAATATTTAGAGGAGTGGTCAACCTACACACACAACAACGACCACGAGGAAGCCAATCGAGAGGGGCACATATGAGACAACAAACTTGAGGCACGACGGGAGGATCAGACGACAGAACTGAAGTGACCTGTGGAGGTCGAAGCAGCCAAGTATGACTGGAGGAATTTTCAAAAATAAAAAAATAAAAAATTCAAATCTATTTTGAGGTTGCCCCAAACGTATATCACTGTCTCACGTCTCATTTTGGTTCTTTCAGGTTAATATTGGGTTGTTGCACAAACCTCGGCTCATAATCATCATTTCTATTTTTACCTATAAACGGAAAATTCATATCGCCCGTACATACACAAAAAAAAAATCCAATTTTCCACGGTAATCTTCGAGGCCTTTTTTTTTTTTTGAATTTCGAAGCCTAATTTAAGCTCCGCTTTCTCTATCAAAACTTTTGAAAAGTATGCAAGAGAAGAAGTCCAAGTCACTTTTTTTATCCTACTATTTACTTGTGTATTGATTATTAATTTCATTTTATCACAATCTACAGAAAAAAAATATATACAATCCATCTATTTTAAAGGCACGATAAATTTTAATTTTCAAAACGAAACCTTGCGATTTTACTTGCTGAAATTATGGCAACGATGCCAAAATTACAATTTCTCATGTTGGAAAATTCTGTTAAGCACACAAAATACCAAACTTGTATTTATTTTATGCCAACTCACCTAGTATATGAGTTGGCCTGCCAACTCAGCCAAGTTAAGGACGATTAGAATTGCCAAAATTTGATACAACCTCACTTTACTGCCTATATGTAGGAGTCGGTTGTCAATCTGAAATATTTTAATTAGATAAATATTATCAAATTTAGTATTCTCAAAACGATATCTCATACTGTTTATAATAATTAATGAATGAAAATATTTCTGTCGTTCATTGAAAATGTCGAAAATGAAAATGATTTCAATTGATTAACTACTTTAAAAGATGTAAATAAGCATTTTTAATTTATTTTAAATTATTAATCGTTTAACGAAATATTAATAATTTATTTTTGAAATTGAGCATGAATTCACAAGAGATTTGACGAGATCGTCCAGTACATGGCGTTTCTGCGCGCATGTCTTGTCTTGGTTCGCGAAACAACATGGAAAGCGCAAGAATACAACCCCAGGTGGCCGACAGTGGGACTGATGTGGGTCCCGCCATCCACCATGTCGCCAGCGTCCACGTCAGCTTCGGTCCACCATTCAATTCCCACCAAAATCAGTCGCGCCCATTTTATTCGCCCGCCAGAGAGATTCTCTGCCCGCCGTCCGATTCTCGCGCTACGCGATCTCAGGCGCCCGCGGGACACCGATTACCGTTGACGCGGGTCGCGGCTAGCATTTCTCAGCCGGGCCACGTCAGTGGTCTAATCTCAGCCGTCCGTTCCAACGGGAATCCGCACGAGGGTTTCTGATGAAGGAGCTTGAGCTCGTTAAATTGCAAATGCACGACCGAACGCCACGAACAACACGTTTTCGATTCCAAGCAGACGGAAGAAGATTGGCTTCTCGCTCGCCGCCTAGCTTTCGCCTTCTCCCTCTCGATCTCTCTCGCATTCTCTTGCGGATTCATCTGCGAAGCTCGAGGTCAGCGAGCTGACCTCCGAGCTTACGAAGCATCGGTGCGCCTCCCGGATCCATCCATTTCGGTGCTCGTTTTCGCTCGGAGGAGGCTCTGCATTTCGTTCCTTTTGGTGGTTGATCTCGAGGTACGTTCATGGTTGTTGAGGTTACGGTGGCGATTTGCGAGCCTGTGTTCCAGTTCATGACGGTTTTGTATGGGTTTTGTGGGCGCTGAATGATAGGGAAGGGAAAGAAAAAACGAAACGTTCTTTTCTGGCGCAAACTGAGCGGACCGGACGCTGTTCGATGATTTTTTTATTTATCAAACGACATCAATCTGCGACATTCTGTTTTGGTATTACGAGGGGAAACACTGCTTCTGGTTCCGTCGTCTTGCTGTTGTCAGCTTGTCTGATTGCTCTACTTCTTCTACGGACTTTATTGCGGTATCTTCTTGAGGAGGAACGATTGACTCGACTCTTGTTGTATGCAGGACGGTTTAAGATCGAGCTGTTAGCCAGAGGATTCTTTTGATAATTTGCTCTAGGTGTTGCGATCTATCGGGATTAGAGTTTTATACCATTGTTTTGGAAATTTGTCGACAAACAATCTTTTACAAGCTAGAGAGGAGGCTGTCAGTTGTGGTGTTACTAACGTGTCCTGCATTGATGAGCTAAGCTTCATAGAGGAACTCCATTTGCGGACTGCGAAGGAGCTTGGAGTTGACGAATCAATAATAGCAACTCATCTGGAAGAATTATAAACTTCTGAAGGGAATTGCTATGATGAAGGAGCTCACATTACGGACTAGAGATTATTTGGTTTCTTTCGGGGAATGCATGTCCACGAGGATTTTGCTGCCTATCTAAATAAGAGAGGAGTAAAGGCCCGACAATATGATGCCTTTGAAATTGGCTTTATTACCACCGACGACTTCACAAATGCGGACATCCTGGAAGCAACTTACCCAGCTGTTGCAAAGAGGTTACATGATGATTGAGTCACAGATCCTGCAATCCCGATTGTTACTGGCTTCCTCGGAAAGGGCTGGAGAACTTGTGCAGTGACCACACTGGGCAGAGGTGGTCTAAAAAGGAGAGCGGGACCAGATGCAGAAAGGAAGGAAAAAGGCTCATTTCCAGCTTGCTTCACATGCGGATACCAACTAGTCACTACTGGACTTCAGGTGGAAAGAAGGAACACAATGAGTGAAGGGAAGGGTCTGGTGAACGGGCTCCAACAAGAAAGAAAAAGGAAGAAAAAGAGACGGAGAAACGGTAACTTTGTTCCACCGAATGCCCTTTTTTTGCTTGATATGATGATGTTCCACCGAAGACAACTGGACCGGGGATCCAATGCTTGCTTGATATACGGACACAGGGGGTAAGGAAAGGGGGAGAACAAAAACAAAGAGCAGGGAGCATAAAACGAAAAAACGTGAGAGCCTTCATCTTGGGGGGAAAGTTGATAAAATTCAGAGAAGAGAGAAAGATATCCGGTCTAATTAGAAAACCCCAATCAAGCTCCCATCGTGCGCGCCGCTTCCACCTCGACATTAAGCCACCGTGCACTGTCCCCTACTCTGCCGTCCTGTTCGCGGTCGATTTTGTGGTGGTAATCCCCTGTTTTGCCCTGTTTTCGCTGCCCCTACTCGCGGTCGACTTTGTCCGGAAATCCCCTACTTTTGCCGTCGAACCTGCTACGGAAGTCCCTCGTTTTGCTCCTATTCGTGGCCGATCGCCCGCCTTCCCTCGTACGCCTTCACCAGCTCCATCATCCATCCCCTGTTCCTATTGTCCAACTTGCGGACCACCTCGCGGCCCCGCCTTGCTCGTTGACTTCCACCCCGACGTTCAGTAGCCGCACACCATCCTTGCTCAGCCGCTTTTCTCTCCCATCGCATGCCTCCACCGATCCCTCGGCGTGCATCGATCAGCCTCCATCAGTCGAACCCCTGTTTCTGCGGCCCCCCTGTTTCTCGGCTGGCTTCATTGCAGAGATCCCCTGTTCGTAGCCGATTTTGCTGTGAAGTTCCCCTGCTGGGTCGACGTTCCTGTGCTGCCGAAGCTCTCCCGCAACACTCAGATCTCCTGTGGTCGTGAAGCTCTCCACCCGTCACGCCAAAGTTTTCCAGATTTGCTACTATTTTTGGTGGGGTTTCCTCCCCTGATTCAATCTCTCGGGGGGTCTGTTGTTTTCAATACTTTTTTTTTTGCCGCAGTATTGGAGTGTTCGTTGGTCAAAGTCCAAGTTGGTAGGCTGTGATTCTAGAAGGGGAGCCAACTGTTCAGAACTTCAAGTCCTTGGAGCATTATCCATTCTTCTTGGCACAAGATTAAATCGGGAACGAAAACTGTGCAAATTTAGGTATGTTTTTTTACGCGCATTCTCTGATTGTTTGGACGCAATGTTTGATTATTTGCTCGTCTGCTCGAAATTGAAATTTTCTCATCAAAACCATTCCTTGATTGTTTGGCTTAATCTGGAAATTTGACGTGATTTTTCAGAATTAAAAAATAGTAACTAAATCTAAATTAGGAAATTATTTTCCTAAAAGGCAACGAATTTGGACGATTCTTCCCGTCACCATTCGGGAACGATCCTCCGTTTAAAAATTCGGGAAAGTTAACCAAC
>JANUWG010000365.1:0-12415 GCA_025175695.1 Eugenia klotzschiana
GCCACGGCGACGGGTTGGCCAAGTCCATGGCCTCAATGCTGAAGCTCCCGTCCCGCTCCACGATCTCCCTCATCTCCTGAGGCGAGGCCGCGTATATGGGCAAGTTGAACGTGTCCACTTTTTCCTCCGGTATCACTCCCTGCAGATGAATCTAAACTTAGCTTCCTTATAAGTTTCCACCATCTGATGCATCACAGTGAAGAATCTCAACACAGGTCTCACAGGAACACAAAAAGAATTCAAACATCTCGATTGTTATGATGCGATAGGACAGTCTGAAGTTTACCTCTTGTGCCATCTCAAGTAGGGCTGACCCGAGAATATCGTACATCACCCCGGCCGGGAGCATAGCGTGAGGCATTCCATGAGGAATGCCAGCCATGATGATCACCATCAATCCTCCCACCGCAACTTCTTTCGCTCTCGCCCCCAGGAAATCATCCATGTCCGCCGCGAACTGAGCTCTGTACGCGCCCACCACCTCGCCCGGTGCGCTCGTGTAGTGGACCCTCCCCTTGTTCCATGCAGCGGAGCCCTCATGGAGGAGCTCCTTCGGAACCCTAGAGAGCCAGTGGAGCGCGACCGCACAGTGGACAAAGTGAAGGGAGGACTCTGGGAACAGCCTCCGGTGGAACGAGCCCGGGATGCCGGCCGCGAAGTACCGCCTCTCCCCAGGGAGCGACCGGAAGAGGGTGTTGAAGTCGTTCTTCGGGAGGTCGTTGAAGAAGACGGAGAATTCGGGGGTTTCGCGATTAGGGCACTGGGTTCGGTACTTCCTCTCGATGCAGTCAAGGATGTTTTGCATGGACAAGAAGGTGTTCGGTCCCACGGCGCACCCCAAATCGGCGATGTTGATTGTTCTCGCCGTCGATGAGAGTCTCTCCACGTCCATTTTGTGGATTATCGCTTCTTCAATTTTGTCCTTTACAACGTTTACGGCCATTCCCTAGGCGTCAGGACGAATGAGAAATGAATTAACCATATCGCCCATATTTCTCAATCAATTGCTGTTGCCAATATCAAGCATGAACATCAGACAAAAGGAAAAAAAAATCCTAGGATAAAAATTGATAGGATCCTTGTTCGCCTCAAACATAGGTAAACACATTTAGCTTTTGACCAACTCAGTCCCAAAGTACATAATTTTTAGGCTGTTAGAACACCCCAAAGCAACCCAACAACATCAATCGAAAATTAGGTCACACGTTAGAAAATTCTAACTTAAATTACACGAAAATAAGTGGTCATAATATGTTCAGGTCACGGTTCTTGCACGAAGCAGACAACATTTAAAATCTCGGTATTGAAACAACTTTAGATTACTCAAAGGATTTTTAAAATCGGGGCGTCCAAGAATAGTAATTCAAAAACGAAAGTTAGACATTAGAATCACGAAAACAAAGAAACTTAAGGATTAAAAACCTTCTTATCATATTTCGATTTAAGCATTTAAATAGTTGATCGAGTTTATTAATTGTGAATTTTTGTTGTTGTGATTTATAGGGTCCAGTTTGTTGTTTGAAATACTTACCGGTGACAGAACAAAAACAATAACGGGGTCAAATTAATATACTCAAGAAATATATAGGTATAAACTTTTTTCTTTTGAAAGCAAGTGGGGTCACTTTACCTCACTCAACATTTTATGGCACCGCCACCAGCGCCAACATAAGTTTTGCTAGCATAAGAGGATATTGTATACAGATTCTTAAAAGAGTAGAGCTCACAATAATTTTTAATTAATTATATTTATTTTTTGTGGCCTAAAACATGCTCTTAGTCTTACAATCATCCAAAGACGGTTAAATAATCAATTCTCATCATATAATATAGTATCTCGTCTATACTTATGTTTTTTTTTTCCTGAAGGTCATCTGTTTTTATATATATTTTTTTTAAATATATCTCTTATCGATGATTGCTAACTGTATTTGCCCCGACGGGATTGAAGTTGACGAGCAAAAAGCTTGATTTGATGCCGCGACAAGCGGGCTTTCATTTTTGATTGGCAAGACCCAACTCATGTTTGATTCCAGGTGAGGTTGACCTGCTGGTCCCAACACATTTGTCAACTATTGGTCCCGTGATTAGGTTTTAGCTCTTGTTCGAGCGTGGTCCATGTTCCCTTGTTTTAATTTAGACTCAAACGAGTTTATATTTATGTTGGAGACGAGACCTGGTAAAAAACTTGGAATATACAAAGAGAACCCATGTTTAAGCCGGAGGTTTCTAAATTAGGAACCAAAGCAAATATAAGTAGAATAATATGGATGAAGTGCTCGAAAACCTTGTCAGAACAGAGTCTAATGGTGAGTTACAAGTATTGCATCGCGCATAAAAAAAATGGTTAGTAAAACATAAACGGATAATGGCTATATTTGTAACCCACCAATCAGAATGCTAATTAGAGAGACAAAAATATAGTCCAACAATATATTGCTCACGTGATACATATCATTCATCACAAGGCACGTGTCTAGAGCCTGTAGGTATATGCGTCTGTAAAAATATTCATTTTCCAAAGAGTTCTCTATCGTTTTAATGTTTGAACACGAGACATATAAAATTTATATTGCTCTCTAATAGTTCAGCCTTCAAAGAAGGCGATTGCACATTCAATTTCAAAGTTGAGCGAGCACAGGTCTTCTCTAAGAACGGCGCATGATATATTTTGTACTATAACAATAATATCCGTATATTTTTCTAGCATGTGACTGGCAAAAACTAGTGGCCCGATCCATGGAGAACAATATCTTTCGATGGAACCCCAATACACCGTATTTGTCCAAACAAGAGAGAGAGAGAGAGAGAGAGTTTGCATCCAAACTTGGATGTCCAAGCCTGCCTGCCTTTCTTAGCCTTAGCATGAGTAAGAAAGCAACATCAAGTTCTGCCCCTACCTCTGACAGTCTAACTATCTTCTTTTCTTTGTTCACTTCACTTGTTATATCAACAGCAAGACAACTTTGACTCATGGTAGGAAAGGAAACTATTCTACCTCGGCTGGATCGGTATCGGTACCTATAGTTGGATCACAAATATATAGTTTCGACACCATTCCAAAACCCTCTTGAAACTTAGAGAGAGACGGGTTATGGTTTGATCAAGCGCTATTATGAAACTTAGTTAATTACCTGATAGTACGAGTTCTTCTGATAGCTGAAACTTCCACTTCCCCCATTCGTTGGAAGTGATGAATAAGGCACCGACTTTGCCATCTCTCTCTCTCTCTCTCTCTCTCTCTCTCTCTCTACTGTGTCTGCTTTTGTTCAAGAGGGAATAGCTCGAGGGTCAATCGGCCCCTTTTATAGAGGACGAGAAAAAACGTATGCACACGCATGACGCCCTATTTTGATGATTACTCGTTCTTTATTGATTGCCACTTTACATGTAGGTAAAATGAAAGACTCGGAAAAAAAAGTTTGGACCGTCCAAGAGTGAGTTGGCTTTTTCCTTTTTCTCTTGACGAAAGTAGGGTTAATCAGTACTCTACTATTTGAGCAACGATATCATATCTAATTTAGACTTCAGGTGCGCCTCACATCTTCTCGAATTTGGAGACTATTGGCCTCTTTCTTTTAGGATAAATAACATTTTTCTCTTAAAAAGCAGCGACAGAAAAAATTTAATAAAAAAACTTGAAAAAAAAAACTGATGTTATTGATTACATCTACCCATCTAGGGTAAGATTTAGCGTCACCATTATTCATCTATTTGAAAAATTTTCGAGCGAGATAAATTTTCTGAGGTACTATTCTGGTTGAAAATTTCATGTATATTATGCGGTTAATTCGAAAAGAAAAATGACAGCAAAAATGATTCATTGTCGGTATTAAAACTTGGGTAATTTCCTTGGAAAACATTACAGACAGCCTTGTTGGGTGCATTTATGGCTTTCAAATCAAAGATGTTTTGTTTTGTTATAGCATAGGAGAGGTGGAGAGAACAATCTGCATTATTCATGAGTTGCTATCGCAGTTTGCTTTACTTTATCGGCAGAAAATCGATGTCAATATCATTTGTCCAGAAAATCTATTTTTCTCTTGATTTGACCAAAGCGACCATTGGCTAGTTTAAGTTCAGGCCCACACTAATCAGCTTCATTATGAGATAATAACAACCATTGAAACTTTTATTTGCTTAGTTTTCATCTCAATGACGTGCATTCCATCTCCACTGATCTTTGTTCTAGGGCTACAAGGTTCAGTATACGAGTAATTCCTGTTTTTCCAGCAGAACAAGAGCAAGAGATTATGAACTTCACTTAACAAGATTAAGACAGCTTTGACCAACTTTGTTTCCCACGCAAAATTAATGGTTCGTGGATTGTTCTTGGATTCTCTTAATTTACAGTATATTTTCTTTGTTTCAAAAAAAAAAAAAAAAGCTTTATTCGCAATCATGATATATAATATAGTTTCTTTGAAATAGTATATTCACCCTAAAAAGATGCAGATTTTGCTTCCTGGTTGCCCTACCAAATGGTTATGATACCTGTGACTCTAGCCATCTTCACCTATTTGATTGGCATGGTGACAATTTTTTTTTTTTTTTGGTATTATTAAGAGAATGGAAAGCAACTTCACAGAAAAGGTGCATTATTAATCAAGGAAAAACACGAAAATATTAAAACCAAATTATGAAAAAATAAAGGTCGAGAAGGAGGGCGAGTGACAAAAATTGACCCATGGGGCCGCCTTGAGGGGAAAAATATAAACTTTCTTTCCGAAATTAATATCTAAAAATCCTCATTTAAGGTCCTGTCAACCCTATTATCAAGTCTACTCATGACAAGTTATCAATTTTTGTCTACGGTTTCATGGTACGGTAATTTGTGTTGTAAACCATTGAAGATTGATTATTTCATCGTAAATTAATGCAGATTGTGATATTATAAATCTAGAGATCATGTAATCCCAAATTCAACTCATGAGATCTGCTTAATCCAACATGGAGTTCGTGTGTCAAATGGATCGTATCACTCAATTTATAGGAGAATCATAGCAAGTAAAACTTTCTCCCTTCTAAGTCATGCCTACTAGTTGTCAAAAAACCGTGCCTAACAAGAATTGAGTTTTTCTAGGAACATGCGCGTTGTTGGGCGCCTTGGGACCAAGAGTAGCCACTTTTGGTCTCTTGTAAATCGTTTAGTTTTAAAAAAAGTAGTATTTAATGCCAGTTTTATGAATATATAATAGGTGCTATTTTCCACAAAAAGAAACTTTTGTAGGCATGGGAAATTGGTTTTTCGTATCCTATAGGATTTTTTTGCTTTGGGTTTTCCGGTGCGAAGATAATTAAGTTTTGGGTGACTATGAGATAATAATATGTTGTGAGCCACAAATTTTTTAAAAAGCAATGGATACCACAATAATTTTTAATTATTTATTATTTATTTTCTTGTGACCTAAAATAATTGTTTTTTTAAGGACCTAAAATAATTGTTAATCTACGGTCACTCAAAAACTGTTACATAATCAATTCTCAAGAAAATTTAGTCTCCTAGATGTGTCTTCATACCAAGCAAAAAATATATATACTTTTGAAAGTGATCATTTTTTACAAGATTAATTGGCAGCATGTACATAGGGTTCTATAGCCAAAACCATTTGTTATTGTTAATCTAGGCTGAAAGAGGGGGACCAAAGGCAATAGCCACTTTATTGGAAAATGAAAGATTAACTGCTTTAAATTTTAATTAGTGTAAATCAAAGCTAGCAAGCTATACTAGAGCCTCGGCCTAGGGCTCGAAGATTCTCGCCTAACATGAATAATTGATGACCATGTAGCCCCAAGCTAATTCGCAGTGATTTTGTTTAGTTTCAGTCCGTAGGTTGATTTGTCGAGTCAAAGAGTCTTAGTAATATTTATAAAAAAAAAATTGAAAAGAAATGGCGCATATCTGACGAAAGACGTTCCTTAAAATAAAAGAGGGTTTTGATTTGACGAAGGAATATATTGTGCAAGAACATACAAATTGCGAGAAAAGTGTTGAAAAAAGCCATAAATCTATTGCATTAGTGTTAATTTAGTCTTAAATCTTTCAATAGTGTCGATATAATCCTAAATATCTTGCATTTATGCTAATTGAGTCCATTATGCTAATTTTGGCCTAATATTGTTGATGTAAACGCCAACCGTCCTATGGCGCAGTCAACACTAGCGTGTACACTTTTTTTTATAATTTTTTGGTTTTTATTTTTATTTTTATTAAGGGCAATCGAGTGTTGCCGAGTGGCCCCTATCGACCTCAGGCGAGGGCTGGCAACCCTCGCCGACACTGAGCAAGGGCTGCGACGCCCTCGTTGGGGATTCAACAAGGGCGTAAGGCCCTAGCCTAGTGCTGGTGACCCTTGCTAGCCCTCAATAAAAGGAAAATTAAAATTAAAAAGAAATAATTTTAAAAGTTAACGTCTGCTCTGGTCGTGCCACGTAGGACGATCGGCATCCATATTGACAATTTTCAGTCAAATTTAGCCAAATAAACTCAATTGACACAAATGCAAAAAGGTTTACGACAAATTAATACAATTAAAAGGTTTATGATTGAATTGGCATCAATGCAATAAATTTAAAACTTCTTTTTATGCTTTTCCCTACAAATTGCCTTTCTATATCTGATTCATCTTTGTAAATCGCGTAAGCTTGTAAATAAGCCGAGATAGATTATGACCTCGTTACATAGGCACGTCTATATTTCTAGGGATTGAAAGCAGTTTTTAGTAATTTATCTCGAGCTCACAAGTATTGCTATTTTTAAAAGTTATATCATGCACTCGCCCTCGATCCAATATTTCTATCAACGGTCATAGGTTCTTGCACGGATTATGCATGATTCTGAACAAAAATTAGGGTATATATGGTGAAGAAATTTTAGGACAACCCAACTCTCACTTTAGGTTTTTGCACAAAACCATTTTTTTTTTCCATTACAAGTTTCCAAAAGGAATTTTAGTCGTTCTTTGCTAAACTATGAGTAAAATCATCATTTGAAAATAGTCGAGATAATTAACAAGGCGATTTCTCGGATCTCTCAAACTATCTAAAATTGATTTCGAATATTCTCAGTTGTGCAACGACTTAATTTCATTTTTTTTTAGAATTGATCGAACTTTAAACTTAATATCGATTCTTTAATTACTTATGCAATACCCTTTTTTATCTCTGTTTTTCTTTGCTTGCACATGAGGTCCTCTCTTGCTTTGCTAATCCATGGAAAGATATCATCACACATTACCAAGGGTCCATCAGAGAAGTCGGGCCAAACTACTAATTTTCGCACGTTGTTTCTTTTCCTAGGCCCTTTGATTGGGCCAGAAATCGAATCCCATAAGGTAACTGGCTAATATAATATCTCTATAGAAATTTTTCTTTTGAAATACGAATACTATGCTATTTTAAGTGATTCTTAAACTTTTACTCAACGGGTAATGTCATCTTGCTTTTTCAAATTATTTAATGTGCGCCCTGAACTTTAGCTCATTGTGCAATGTCACCCCCAAACTCTTAATTTATTCAATGTGGTCATAAAAATTTTAAATATTATCCTTGCATTAATTGAAATTTAGGGACAATATCAAACATTTTCATATTGAACATGTACCAAAAATTTAAGAATCACATTGAACAAATTAAAAGTTCAGGAACGACGTTACACTTTGAATCAAAGTTTAGAGACCATTTGTGTCATTTTTTTCTTATTTAACTGCTTATTTATATTTAGGAAACCCACCATGCCAAATATAAGCATTGTTTTTCCTCAAATCAATTAATCAAATCTCTAAACTTGTGTAAAGCCTTTCCAATTAAGTGTCTCCCACTTCAAATCCGATCAATTAGAGCTTGTGTATCAATAGTCGTCGACGAGAGTCCGTGAAAAAAGACTTCTGCCACTATTACCTATCAACTATTGTATCACGGTCCGACAAAATCCTCAAACGAGAATGGAGCGTGACACAACCGACCGGCCATGTCATAATGCATTCAATGAATCAATTCATGGCCGGATGCACAGACCGACCAAGGACGATCCAACATGGCCGAGCATCGGAATCGCGGCACGATCCAGAACATGACCCGCACGAATCGATGCATGGGGCAACGATCCTTCAACATGAATCGGCGTACGATGCAAGACTCATGCAGCATGAATCAGAGCATCGACTGACGGCTAACTCGCACGATGCAGCGAACAGCCCAAATGGCCAGAAAGGCCGAGCGAGCGGGCAGGCCGCCGAGCGAGCGGGCAGACAAAGAGTCACTAAGACCCCTCGCCTCCTCGAGCGTTCTAGAACACCCATGGGGCTGTCCACTCAATCATTCAACTATAAACCATTGGCGAGTCCAAAGGTCCCACGAAGGCCAAGCCACAAAAGACAAAGCATGAGAACTCAAACAAGCCAAGACGAGGGGAATATGACGAGCAGGAAAGGACGAAACTAGGTATTCCAAGGGGAGAAATGAAAATCTGCCTTTATACTATAAATAGAGGTGAACCCCCACATTGTACCACTCCTTGTATTCACTCAAACATCCAAGCAATAGAGCATTCTTTCCCCTAAATCTCTCTCTCTTGTTTCCCTCACTTCCCTCTACATTTCGAGTGAGCATTGTGAGCGAGTGAATGATTCTCGAGCCAAGGCTTGATTTGGGCAAATCACCCATACACATAACCCAAGTCACCGCACGGTCGTAATTCAAACGCCGGTCCGTGACACTTGCCTTGGAATAAGTACACAAAGATGTAAATAATATTAGATTCTTATCATCGCTACAACTTACATGCCAACTCTTACTTATGTACTAGCTCCAATTTAGTTAGGCTTCATTTATTTTACAAAAAATGAATGGTTTGAATTTTTCTAAAAATGATTGTTTATATCACTTATAAAAATAAATAAATAAATTATTCCAATTGTCAACAAAAATGTTCAGATATATAAATCGTTGTCGATAAGGAAATATCTTCTATTGACTAATTATTTCAATCAATACAAACGATCATTTTAAAAAATTTAAAATCATCATTTTTAGAAAAATGAAGCCGTAGAAAATTAATGATGTGAAAAATATTTTTCTAAAAAAATAATCGTTTATATCGCTCGTAAAAATAAGTGAACGATTCCACGAAAGTTTTTAATCATAAATTATAGAGAATAAATAAACATTTTTCATTGATTAATTATTTCAAACAATACAAGAGATCATTTTTTAAAAAAATAAATTCTAAATAACTCGTTTTCGCAAAGCAAACGAAGCCTGATAGTTGAAAGAAGGCACAAGTTTACAATTAAGATAACGGCAAATCCCATCGACAAGCGATCCGGAATCAATTGCTTTAGGAAAGATACTTTGTACGAAGAGATCGAAATAGCTTGTTGACAATCAATCTTTCGCGCGACCGATGTACGATATAAAACTCAAACATTTGATATATATGAACAATGCAATCGCTCAATATGACGATACTTTTAGGTCTCCAACTATCTCCGGCTGACCTAATAATTTTACTAATATAATCTTACTCTTCTCATATCTTAGCTATACAGTAGTAATAATCTTAGCGAGGGGAACTAACTAAACAGAGAGATCAGCAAAAAGAAAAGGGTCGTTCTATCTAAGAATAATGACATAAATAATCCATAATCTCTAGCCTAATGTGCAATATCATCCATGAAGTTATAACTTGTTCAATGTGGTCTCTGAACTTTTGATAAATATTCAATTTAGTCCCTACACTATATGAAAATATCTAATGTTATTCTTTCACTGATTCTAGTTCATCGACAACATTGAATATTTCCATAAAGTCCAAAGACTAAATTGAACATGCATCAAAATTTTAGGGGCCACATTGAACAAGTTAAAAATACATAGACGACATTGCATATTGAACCCAAATTTAGGAACCGGTTATGTCATTTCCCTTCTATCTATCATGCATAGCACACGCCAGTGGCTGCGATTTTAGCACTACCGTGACGTATGGGCGGCCAAGATCAATATGCTGTAGTGGAAGACCAGCTGTTATGTGACTTTCGTTCGCCTTTTCTCTTTGTTCAGGATATGATTGAAGATGTCTCTTTCCACTGGCAACCCGTATGCATGGTTTTCTCTCAGGCCACTTCCAAAAGCAAGTGCCTTAAGCTGGTGGAAACACATGAAGTTCGGTGTGCACCTGCCTAAAAATTGTTAGAAAACGACTTGGAATGTATTCTGTATCTTGATAATCCTCTTCGTACGAAGGCGACCCAATAAAAAAAGTGCGAACCCCTATGCGTTGCGGGGTGAAAGAACTGTCGAATCGCAATTTTTCCATAATGAGATGGAACCTATGAGGCAAGAGGAGGGTGCCGTAAGGAATTGAGCTTGGTACTTTTAGTTCTGATACCAGTTTGGAGTCGAACGTGTGGTCGCGTTTATTCTAAAAAGCTTAAATTGCCTGAGATTAATGCGTAATACGTATTTCATGCCTTCAAATAGACCATGTATATTCTGTAAAGAGCATTTAAGAGTCTGTGACATGTTGGAAATTAACCTACATATTGGCTACACTTGATCACTCTAGAGCCTTGTCCTATGATGGTGGTATGGTGAACGAAACTCGTGACACTAAAAGAAAAAGGTAGAATAATTGTATAAAACCTTACTCGGTCTAATCTAATAGAAAATCAGTAGACAATGAGGGTCCGTTCGTTAAAAAAAAAAAGTTTCCGAAAAATTACTTTATGATTTCTCTGTATTTGAATGAAGGAAAACTAATCGATTTACGGAACAACAAACTTAGATTGGAGGAAAACAACTTCCAATTCTGGCAAGAAGGAGGTCCGTTTGTTTATCTTAAAACTTCATGATAAATGAAAACACTACCCATGGATATCTTTTTCAAGGAAAATGGATAGTTTTCGTTTGTTTGATGGTTTAGAGAAAATATTTTTCCTCTTGCTAGAAGGGGAAGTCGTTCACCTTCAATTCAAGCTTGCTGTGTTTAGTCCATGGAAAATGTTTTTCGGTCCATGGAAAACGTTCGCCTTCAGGAATATGGCGGCGACGAAGAACATTGCTTAAAAAGCCTTGGTCAGCTTATGATACGACGTTGTCACAGAGAGACTTAAGTCAGTCCTTGATTCCCAGCTAAGTACATGCACATGCACACTCTCACCAAGCTGGCCACGTGAATATATCGATTTCAATATCTCTCCTTCCATAAAATTTCCTACTTCCTTCGCAGATGCTGCCCTAACAAATTAATTTTTTCCACGATAAGAAAAGGTCTGATGTTGCCCTGTTTGGTGTCTTATCTGTTGCAGTAGAAGTTGGCGAAGTGGCATTAGAAATTTGGCTAATAAGTAAAGCGACAAAGCCAATAGGAATGCGGCTCTACTGATAAAGGGAGTGGGTGGATGGGGATGCTAGTATCATAGGTATTTGGTTAGACTCCTGCGTTCTGTGAAAAGAGAGAGCAAAAGTCAAAGAGAATGGGAGTTAGAGATAGGACATACGAAAAAGAAAAAACAAACAAAGTGGACAAACTAGCTAGATGAATAAACATCTAACCCTAAGAAGTCAAGGGTGCAAGCGAGTCAAGCTACTCAAACTCGACTAGTTAAGTACTATTCAAGCTTGATAAGATCGATTTTCGAGTTCGTTTAGACTATTCGAGTAGATATCACTAGATCTATCAAATGGGCGGGTCAAACCTAATCATAAATGGTTCAACCCATATAGACCCATTTAACTTGCTTATGAGTCATTTATCGCAATGCAAATTTAGTAACTCATGTCCAACCCGACTCGCACCTAACTCATGATTGACCCGACGCATATTCTTAAAACACTTTCATATTTCATCCAATCTAGAAAAACCCGTACTCAAATTGAGATGAGAGTATGGAGTGAGTGATGACAAGATAGGGTAAGAGCGAGAGAGAATGAAGAAAGACTCATAATTATCACTCATTAAACTGAGTGCGGGTAAAGCTCAAAGTGTATTTGAGTTGAGCAAGGTTGCTAGTGAGCCTAATCGATTTTTTTTTTACTAATTCGCGATTGCAATTAACTCATACTTGTGCTATTCTTCATCCTTCCAAACTCAAGTCGAGTTCTTGAGCTTTGGTTCGAGTTGAACTTAAGCTACGTACTGAGATTTGATATCGGTAATCGACCTTACGACGTCCAGTTTCGGCTTCTATAACATCTCATCGAGCAAAAGCTCGAGGCTTAAGCTCTATCGAACTCGAGTCGAGTGTCGCAGTCTCGATTCGTGTGAGCTGAGTCTTGAAATTTCAAGCCCTCTTGAGTTACACAATCGGAGGAATCATTGAGTTATGTGAGGTGTAGCAAGAAGATATGGGGTTGGCAACCGTAAGCGACATCGTTTCATGATAACCTCAACCTTTTTTTTTTCCTCCTCTCG
>JANUWG010000366.1:0-12413 GCA_025175695.1 Eugenia klotzschiana
ATTATGTACAAAGAAAGGTAACATTATGTATTGATATGCGCGCATCGGCCAGCCGGAGGTCTTCTGTGACCTGAGCCGCGCGACTCTATCGTCGACTGAAGGAAATATCTTGACTACGAGCTTCCACTGGGCGAATCGTGCGCAGCTGGAAAGAGACCCGCGTTAGTAAAGATGCTCTGCTCGTCGATCATCTGTGTACCTGCGACGACCAGCAGACTCGCAACTTGTACGAGACTGTAATGTGCCAGCTGTGTGGACGGCGCCGCAAGTCTGTGATCAAGACGATGTCTTTTAGTAGGAAAGGACGTGCTGTTTCTTGCCTTTGTAAGCAGCCAGCTCAAGCCCAACTTCTCTCATTCTTTCCGCGCCCTTGCCGGGTTTTGGTTTGCGGTCTTGATCCTTTTTGCCCTTCTGACAATGCTTCTGGTAAAGCTTCTCCTTGCGTCGCTGGCGTTTCTTCTCCAGGCCCTTAACAATGTCGATCGCGCCACGAGAGCGATTTCTAGGCAAAATGAATGACTGAATTGATACAAATGCAAAAGGTTTAGGGTCGATTGGCAAAAAAAAAAAAGTTTAGGATTGAATCGACACGATTAAAATAGGTTTTGGACTTTTTTGGTAATTTTCCCCTATATAAGTTTTGGGTCCAAAACTTATATATTTATGACATATTTACCCTCCGTCAAGATTTCGCTAGATGATTTTTTAGCTAAAGCAAATTCGTTTCTATTTCCCTTAAGGCACATGGGCATCATATCAACACCATTTGTTATCCGATGGTTATGTAGGTAGATTTTTTACGATTCTCATTGACAGAACTTTGATGGAGGGTAAATGTGTTACCTGGGTATAACTTTATAATTTTTGGTGTCGTAGTAGAAATTAGGGTAAATGTGTTACTTTGGACATAGTTTGGGGTTTTCTATGGCTTTTGCCCAAAACTTTATGACAAAATGATTTTCGTTTAATTTATTTAATGGTTCATGAAAAGTGATTTCATTCTTGTTAGAAGGGGAAATCGCTTTTCCTCAATCTAAAGTTGTTGTTTTCAATCAATGCAATAATTTTTTTGTATATCGATTAGTTTTCCACATCAAAGTACTGGAAAGTTGGAAACTAGTTTCCCGAAGGTAGTTTTCCTTCAAACAAATAAACCCTTAGTTATATTTGGTTTGGAACTTTTCCAACCCGTAATATCGTAGTTTTAGCTAAGTATTTCATCCAAATCGAACCAAACTGAATCTTAACCGTGCTCATTCTGACTCATTCTGCTTTTACGCAAATCCCATCAAGAATCTCTCGCTTGAAACCTGTGCTCATTCGAGGTCTGCTGAGGACCCGCCGCCTCTACTCCACGTAGGATGGGAACTAAATTTTCACCCTTGGGAAGGTGTGCGAACGGGAATGTGATCTCCTATTGCCCCATCTTGTCTTTCTCTACAAAGAAATGATATGAGGATAGGCCAAGGTGTTGAGGATTTGGGGTGGTCATCTGAATTATTACCTATCATCGACAAGAAGATGACATGTTAGGGCATTGGAGCGTGGTTGTTGGATTTTGCGGAAGCTAACGTGAAAGTGTGTGTTAGTTTTTGGTGTGTGCCCGTGTTACCGTGAGAAGGACTCAACAAAGAGGCAAGAATGGATAAGAATAGGCAAGGGATTTACAAAGCACAAGGTGAGAGAAATGTTTTTTTTTAAGTAGTTGTAGAATAGAAGTGAAAGGAGGAGCTTTTTGTGCGTAGGTTTTCATTCGTTCTGCTACCTCCAGGGCTGAGAACTCGTCTATTTATAGGCAAGTTTCCCGACATAGGAGCCAACAATTTGAGACTTATTACAGATTTTTTGACCTACAATTTTTTCCAATACAAAGATTTGTTTAGCCCCCAATTTTTTGACGTTTGAAGAAGATTTTTCCAGCCTACATTTTTTTACTAGTGTAAGAGATTTCTCTAGCCTACAAACTTTGACAACATCGAGAAATCTAGAATATTTTAATCTAGAATATTTTCAAAATGGATCACTTAATTTTGACAGTGGCTACTCTTCTTACATGGGAAGGGGGAGGTGGGGGTAGAGGTGGCCACGGGCCAGTTTGGGCCCAAAATCGCCCGGAATCGGCTCGAGTCAAAATTGAAACCAGCTTGTTGACCGGACTGGTGGTTCTAAATCAGAATCGGCTCGTGACATCCAGGCTCACTTCTGATTTCTTCAAACCATGAATCGGGCCCAAAACCGGTGGTTCGGGCCTGTTCCGAACCGTGGATTAAAAACAACGTTGCAAATTAAAGTCAAATCTACCCATTTATGAGCTGTTTTATCACTTTCTCTCCTTTCACCCCTCCTCTTTTTCAGTCGTACCCCCTTCCTCTCTCTCTTGCTTTTTTTTCCTCCCTCTCTTCCTTTTCTATCTTCTCTTTCTCCTCCCCCTTCTTCCCCGTCGCCCCCTGCATTTTCTTCTTCCTCTTCTTCATTTGGCCGACGCCGCAGCCGCTTCCTCCGTTCACCACCGTTGCCTAGTCGAGCCCTCCGCCCGCCGTCGCTTCACCCCCGCAGCCCCTAGAACTCGCCGTGGCACCTCGCTTAGCCATCGTCTGTCGCGCATGCCGCGCCATTGCCGCGAGCGCCACAAACCGGTGCCTTAAACTGTCACCGGCCCGGAACCGCATGTTCAAAACTGAAATCAACCTTTAAGGTTCCAGTTTCAATTTATTGGTGGCCACGAACCGGAACCGTCGGTTCCGAACCGTGGCCACCTCTAGGTGAGGGGTCGGAATCCCCGTATTCGGGAGGAGTTGGGATGGGGACGTATGAGGAGAGAGCATGGTTTCACAACCTATGCACACATATAGTATACACGGTGATTTGTGAAATAGAATAAAATAGGACCAGAGAAAAAAAAAAGGAGGAAAGGGTAGTGAGAAAGAGATGAAGAGAAATTCAGTGATGAAAAAATGTTTTTTGAGTGTTATCATGATCACTCCAAGGGCACCAAGGCTTATACCATCCACAGCCTAATGTAGGTTGGCAAAAACCCTCTCTACATTTGCTTAGTCAAGTTGCTTGAGTTGTGCGAGAGGTTACTTTTCGAAAACTATTTTATAATGGCGCCTTAGCCTATTTATCGTCAGGGGCCTTTTTACGCTGCGCTTGAAAAACTTCCAACTTAGAGAAAAGATGAAGGGGAAACCAACATTGAGGCTAGCTTCTTTTTCATCGAATTGGATTACGTGCATGCGGAATTAGGAAAGACGCAAAAATTTAACAAAAGAGGCCGCACATACGGAATAAATTGGGACGAAACCAATCTCTGTACCATATTAAAAAGTCCAACCCAAAGCTTAAACATATAAGTAAAGAGAAACCATATGTATATAAAAAGCATATAAATCCCGTAAATAAGTGTATGAGATCCTTTAGCAATCTTTATGCCTATCTAAAACACTTTTTGAAAGCGAACAAAAGCTCAGCAATTTGTTTACAATCACTATCCAAAAAAGGTCAAATGAGTTTAGGACTCATTTAGACCCACTTGTCTCTATCACTCTCTCTTCACTCTCTCGCCGTTATTCATTCTGCACTCTTACCTTAATTTGGATATGAATTTTCCTAGATTGGGTTAGGTAGTGAGGTGTTTTAAGAATATGGATACGGTATGGTATGGGTTGGCTATGGGTCGAGTATGAATCACTATATTTACATTGTATGAAAATAAGTCAAAATGGGTTATATGAATCTACTTGGGTTGGATCATTTTGGATTCGACTTATCCGTTTGACGGGTAAACTTTTGAGGGGGTGTGACGGCTCCTACAAGAAAATGGAAGAAGAGACGATAAATGGAATCCTTTAACAATATTTGTGCCTATCCAAAACACATTTTGAAAGCAAATAAAGCCTCGGCAATTCGTTTACGTTCACCATCCAAGAAACCGTCTAATAGCAATGGCACTAAGGCATTGATGACCAAGTTTTTTAGGTTTAGATACCCTTTTTCATCCCCTGACTTCTGGGGGGTGTGGAGGCTCCTGGAAGAAAATGGAAAAAGAGATCATAACTAAATAGAGCGGTCCGTCATTAGAATTGTACGTCATTCTCCAAATGACCAATGTGGCTGTTCTCATCTTTGTGTGCACGGTCTTGTGGCAATGGGACGCCCACAATAAGCAGAATCACATATTTTTCTCATCGTTTATCTAGAAATAGAGCAGCTGAGGGACTCAGATCAAGCACACACAGAAGAATCGTTTGCCTTGGGCTTGCATGGTAGCTCAAGCTACTATACCCACGTTTTGTATCTTTCTACTCAATTGCCGTGCTCAAATTTTGTCTTGTAAAACAAAGCATTTGATCACATATGGCTGGTTCTTCGAATGCTGGGCGGGTTTCACTTGACGCAGTTCTTTTCATGCTTCTCATCGTGAATGCGCAGGGACGTGCCCTCGTGGGGAAGAGGATCGATAGCCGTCTTCTTTTGCGTCAACTCGGCTACGGTGACGGAGCCAAGCCGAGCTACGTTGAGAGGGCTTTGACCGGGGATGTGGACCCGGTGAAAAAGGTGCCAGGAGGACCCGACCATATCCATAACAACTTCCCCGCTACTGTGCCTGGCTCGCCATAGAAAAAATAAAAAGAAAAAAAAAAGAAACAGTGCGAGAGAGGGTTATTCCTTATAATCCTAGCTAAAGTTCTATGGGGATCGACCTTTACTTTTAATGTCTTCTAGCTTATTACAAGGCCTACCCGAAAAAGAATAAGGTAAGTGTGGAATAATAATGAATGTGGTGATAAGAGGGATGATGTGTGTTGCCCTAGCACCAGAAGGTCGAAGAGTCCTACGTGTTTCGCTCGCTTATAGTTCCTAAGTTGTGACAGTAATACATGTGGGAACAATGATGTTTTCCTCACATAAGTCTGCAAGTTATATTCAGTACTTGAAGCCTCTCTCTCTCTCTCTCTCTCTCTCTCTCTCTCAGGCTTATACGTTAAATGCTCATAATGTAGCGCTACATATTCGCGACATAATTCAATATATAGTACAATATTATATCATGAGTCATGTCTATACATAATTCTGAACTAACTTATTCTCACTCCCCTATCACTAGATATGATGGGGGCGATAGGAGATCTCATTCCCATTCGCACACCTTCCCTAGGGTGAAAATTCAGTTCCCATCCCACGTGGGATAGGGGCTGGGGCTCGGCTGACCTTGAATGAGCACGGATTTCAAGTGAGTCGTTCTTGACGGGATTTGCTTTTATTCGATCTCTAATCGATTGCACAAAAGAAGATTAAATAGAGTCGTGATGAGCAAGATTCAGTTTGGTCTAATATTGATGAAATATTAAGTTATAACTACAATAATATGGTTTTCAAAAGTTCCAAGCCAAACTAAATTAAGGGTCCGTTTGTTTGAAGGAAAATTATTTTTGAAAATTTTATTTTCAACTTTTCAGTATTTTGAAGTCTGAGCCGTAAATTATAGTAATTCAATATATAATACAATATTATATTTGCATTACATGAAAATTGGTCAAAATGGGCTAAACAAATCTATTTGGATCGGACCATCCCCCCAAAACTAGCTTGAGGGATCTACTTTTGAGGGGGTGTGACCGCGCCCGCAAGAAAATGGAAGAAGAGGTGATAAATGAGGTCCTTTATCAATCTTTGTGCCTGTCCGGAACACTTACTGAAAGCAAATAAAAGCTCGGCAATTTCTTTGCAGTCACCATCCAAAAAACCGTCCAATAACAATGGCATTAAGATATTGATGACCATGTTTTTTGGATTTAAATACCCTTTTCTATCTTGTGACTTGGGTGGATGTGGCGGCTCCTGCAAGAAAATGGAAGAAGAGATGATAACACTTAGTATCCAAATGACCCGTTAGAATGTTAGGATTCTATTAAATATATATTATGATTAGGATGCTGTGTATATTTCAATATTATTTATAGGCTTTACAAAATAACTATCTAATTACTATATCGATTACAATCGATCATGATTATAATTATGATAGATATATAGAATCGTAATCGTAATATATATCTAATAGAATCCTGATATATAAAATCGTAATCGTAATATATATCTAACAGAATCCTAACATCTAACTTGACCAATTTGGTTTTCGTATTGCGTACGCCCTTATGGCAATAAGACACCCACAATAAGAAGAATCGCATATTTTTCTCATCGTTTTTCTATAAATAGAGCGGCTGAAGACTCAGATCAAGAGCACACAGAAGAATCGTTTGCCTTGGGCTTGCTACTCAATCGCTTTGCTCAAATTTTTCTTGGAAAACGAAGCATTTGATCACATATGGCTGGTTCTTCGAATGCTGGGCGGGTTTCCCTCGTCGCGGTTCTTTTCATGCTCCTTCTCCTGAATGCGCAGGGACGTGCCCTCACGGGGAAGAGGATCGATAGCCGTCTTCTTTTGCGTCAACTCGGCTACGGCGACGGAGCCAAGCCAACCTCTGTTGAGAGGGCTTTGACCGGGGATGCGGACCTGGAGAAACAGGTGCCAGGAGGATCCGACCCTATACATAACGGCTGCGTACTGTGCCTGGCTCGCCAAAGAAACCAAACTGTTTGAGATAGGGTTATTCTCTATAATCCTAGCTAAAGTTCTATGGGGATCGATGTTTATTTCTACCGTTTTTCTAGCTTATTACAACGCGAATATGAATAATGTGCGTGTAGAATATTAATGAATATATTCAGTATTTGAAACCCCTCTCTCTCTTTCTCTCTGCGCCCCTGCGCTCGTAAAGTAAAAAACATAAGGCTTATGCGTTCCATGCACACAATGTAGCCCTAAACAATCGGGACACAATGTAATATTCAATACAATACTATATCCCAAGTCATGTTTATATTTAATTTGAAATAACTTACTCTCTAATTTAATGATATTGTAATACGAGAAGGGGCGGTGCATTACAAAGTATAATGTTATCCTCATCAATTAGTTGTTTGAGGAGTGCTTCGTTCACAAAATTTTCGTAAAATAAGTGTAGCTAGACACAGCCTACTCATCTATGCAATTGACTATTGGCGATACTTGCATAATCGGATGTTTCTCGAAACTAGCATTTTTATTTCAACTCGATAAGTGGAGTATATAGTAATTTCAAATTTAAGTAAAATACTTATTTATATATTCCGATATAATATAAGGCCAGAGGCTATCATCATGCCCTATCCACAGAGTCGGTCTGAACTGTTCCTCCAAATTCAAGAATTTCCTATGTAGGGTATGGGTTCCAAATTGAATATAAACTATGTGGCTTACTAGGAAGCACGGACACTCTTCGGAGGCTCCGTGTCGATGTTGGACTGGTCAAATATACCGGACACGTAGCGACACGCGAGTCAGGAATCCCGACACGCACGGGGTAAATTTTGAAGATTTTCCATTGGGATAAAATTGGAAACCTATCAAAACCTACAAGCTCCACCTATTTGTGGATTTGAAACAATGAATGATATTAACAAATTCTAGATTAATGTTTTTAGTGTAAATTCATTCTAGGCTCTTTTTTATTATTTATCTATTTTTGGATTTGAATCAAATTAATTTGATTGAAATAATCATAAAAATGATAATTTATCATGTGTATATAAAAATATACATTTAATATATAACGTGTCCCAACGTATCGAAATTCTATATTTTTTTAAGAAAAAAAATACCAGCTTGTCGTGTCGTGTCGATGCTACATAGTTGGCTTGTTAGAAACATTGAGTGTAGCTCACCTTCTTAATGCTTTCGTTGTATCAACAATAATTATCGATGTGATTTTGGAGTAATGCAACAATAAGATTTTGCTCGCCGTGGAATTGAGGTGGAGTGGAGCTATAACTTTTTATAGGGGAACGAACAAAAAAAGTCCAAAATATATTGCATTTCTATCAATTCAACACTAAAATTTTCAATTATACTATCTAATGCTAGACATTTTTTCATATTTTATCAATTGAGTCCATTCAGCCAATTTTAGCCCAAAATTGCTAACGTGGACAACAATTATCCTACGTGGCACAATCGGCATTGAAGTGGATAATCTTTACAATTTTCTTTTCCTTCTTTTTCTTTCTCCTTATTTCGGCAGAGTCAAAAACACCAGAGAAAGATTTAGCCCTCTCGCTTTCATTGCTCAAAACAGAAATTTCAACTTTTAGCCCTGAAACTCCATTTCCAGATCAATTTTTTGGATATTGAAGCCCCACTTTGCAGAATGGAGAGCACGATCCGAGCAGATAGAAAATCGAGCACGAAACCGACATCGACAGCTTCCTTCGAGCAACCACATATCACATAACAGATAGATTAAGAGAGAGAGAAGTGATGAAGAACACCTTACTCGGTTTCTCCAAGCGAAAGATAAACTCCGAAGGTCAGAGCATGGATTGAATGGGCGAATTACCAAAAAATTCATAAATATATTGTGATTGTATGAATTCAGTCCATTTAACCTTTTTTGTGTATCAATTCAGTCCTAAACCTTTTGTAAATTTTTCAATTCGGTTATTGCTGGCGACCTCCACCAGCCTCCGAGCGAGGGTAGGTGGCCGGCAACCCCTAAAAAAAATGAAAAAACTATTAAAAGATTCTAGAAATATTAAGATGTTATTAAGGAATTGCCACATCAGCGTCGGTTAGTCAAATAGACTAGATGGGCACAATTACAAAAAGTTTAGTTATAAATTGGCACAACAAAAGATTTAGCATTAAATTGACACAATTATAATAGGTTTAGGACCTTTTTGATAATTTTTCTCGGATTAAACTCTTGAACTCGACGCTTCCACTTTCCAGAGTTACAAAGTTGAGACCTTTAGCCCCAGGAGCGCTTGTCCAGCTTATTTTTATTTTTATCTTGTCATAGTCCAGCTTAATGCAAGCAGAGATTTTTCTAGGGTTTTGGTTTTCTTTATCCTGTAATTAAGCCCTTGAGCAGCGAGGGTTTTGCCTTTATCGTCGGCGTTCTTTTTCCTCCAAAACCTCAAAAAGAAAAGAAAACGCAGAACGGAAATCAGTTTGATCCTTCTGTCTCGCAATCATTTTCCCAGTAAATTCCAATCGGGATTCATCGGTGCATCGATCACATTGCTTGACCCGACGAAGCTTCGTCGTAAAGCATTAGAATCCCGACTTTCCTTGTGGATATGCCCTTAGATCTGGCCTAGGCTGGCCCCGCTCGTGACTCGCCGGCTGCGTTCAAAGGCCGCCATGGCGTTGCCAGCTGCGGGTGAGGTGGCCTTGTCCGTGGCCTTGCGTACCTTGCCTAGATTCAGGCAAGGCAGCCTCGTCTGCGGCCTTGCGCTCCTCGCCTAGACCTGGGCAAGGCCAGGCGAGGGCTTCGGGCCCTCACCCAGTGGCCGGCGAGCTCGAGCAACCCTCACCAGCCACAAAGAGGGAAGACCAAAAAAACAGAAAAGAAAAATAAAAATTAATTAAAAAACCTAAAAATATTAAATAATTAAAATATTATTTATATACTATTAAAAATTTACCGCGTCAGTGCCGACCAACTAAATGGACTGAATTGGTACAAATACAAAAGATTTACACGTGCAAACGCCGCCATCTCCATTTTCATCGTGATGACCTATCATCGCATACGTTGTCAAATTGCTCATTTGATAAATTTGGCAGGTTATGGCATTGTAGATTTGGAGAGATTATAAGTGATGGAAAGAGTTGAGTGTTGTTGAGATCACTCCACGAGCACTAAGGCTTATACCATCTATGACCTGGCCGCCAATCTTCCTACTGCCACGAGTACTCCATAATTGAGCTAAAAAGATTCCCAATGGTAGACAATTTGATCCGAAACCGACCATTGCAACTCCACCTTGTACTCTCCTAGGGCATGGAGACTCTTTGGTAAGGGAAAGCGGGAGAAGGGTCCTTATGAATATGCATGCGGCGGATCGCCTGGCCAAGACTCAAAAGTGGACCAAAACGACTGCCTTAACTTAATCAATTCAATCTCCTAATTAATGTTTTCCTCCGTTCAAATGTCCAACCCAAAACATATCACCATGGGGATTTTGACTGGGATGAAGTCGTAATAAGATAGCCGTAGAGAAACCTGTGGCTGGGTTGAATGAAAATGTCCTCTTCCCTCGTAAGAACCTACTCCTAACAAAATGAAAAAGCTACGATCTCCACAACAAAAGCAAAGCGAGCCGTACTAGTAGCCTCGCAACCAATTTTCAGCTGACTTCCAATCTAAGCTTGACAAATAGGGGAAGGGTTTCAAACCTAACCTAGGCTGGAAAAACTCTCTCTTTGTTCTTAGTCAAGCCTAATTTGTAATCAAAGGTTAGCACTAACAAGCATGAGTTGCTCAATAACTTGCGTCTTGCTTTCAAGTCCAAGCCTACGCTTGCTTAGTTAGGTTGCTTGAGTTGTGCAAAAGATTGCTTTCGAAAAACTATTCTATAATGGCACCTTAACCTATCTATCCAGTTAGGGGCCTTTTCTTGAACAATTACCAACAATAGGCTCTATCTGTATAACGGAAAATAAATAATTTGGAAAATATATTCCGAATAATGATCACTTATTTCGAAATCAATGAACGAAAAATATTTTTATCATCCACGAAAATGTTTAGACATAAATTATTGTCGATAATGAAAATATTTTTCATTGACTAATTATTTCAAGTCTATAAATGATCATTCCTTGAAATATGTTTCTCCAATCATTCATTTTTCACGAAACAGACGAAGCTTTAGAGACAAATAGAGGGGCAACCCACACAAGGGGCTAGCTTGTTTTAACATCGGATTGGATTGCGGACCAACATAATTACACAAGTGAATTTAACGAAAGAGGGCTGCACAGGCGAAATAAACCAGCACAGAACTTCACTCCAATCCCATGTTAGAAAGTCTAATCCCAAAACTCAAATATGTAGGTAAAGAAACACCACACATATGTAGAGAGCATATAACTATTTTAATTAAGAGACGTGAGATCCCTGAACAATTTTTGGGCCGACCCGAAACACTTTATTGAAAGAAAATAAAACCTTCAGCAATTTGTTTACAGTCACCGCCCAAAAAAACCTTCCAATGGCAATGGCATTAAGGCATTGATGACCAGGTTTTTTGGATTGAAGTACCCTTTTCTATTCTTTGACTTTTGAGTGGGTATGGAGGCTCCTCCAAGAAAATGGAAGGAGAGCCAATAAGAGGTAATATCCAAATGACCAATGGGGTTTTTATATTCCTCCGGCCCTATGGCAATGGGACCTTCAGAATAAGCAAAATCTCAAATATGCCAGGACCATAATGTGGTGTCTAGGACAAAACCCAAATGGTAGTGTGAGTCAGTGTGACTCATGCTGTCTCACGTTGTCTCTACTCATCCACCCTTTTTCTCTTCGTTTGTCTATAAATATAGCGGTCGAAGACTCAGGTCAAGCACACACAGAAGAATCCTTTGCCTTGGGTTTGCATGGTAGCTCAAGCTACTGCACCCACATTCGCATCTTTCTACTCAGTTGTTGTCCTCTATTTTTCTTGGAAGACAAAGCATTTGATCACACATGGCTAGTTCTTCGAATGCGAGGCGGGTTTCGCTCATCGCGGTTCTTCTCATGTTTCTCATCGTGAATGCGCAGGGACGTGCCCTCGCGTGGAAGAGGACCGACAACCATCTTCTTTTTCGTCAACTTGGCTATGGCTACCGAGCAAAGCTGAGCTTTGTTGAGAGGGCTTCAACCATGGATGCGGACCCGACAAGAGCGGTGCCAGGAGGACCCGACCCGCAGCATCACATTGCCACCCCTTCTGCACTTCGCGAGACATAGAAACCGAACCATGCGAGCGAATAACCCTAGCTAAAGTTCTTTGCGGATCGACGTTTACTTTCTACCATCTTCTAACTTATTAGAAGGTGTGTACGTGAACAAGAATAATATAAGTGTGGAATAATAATGAAGGTGGTGATAAGAGAGAGGACATGTACTGCACTAGCACCAGAAGTTTCGGGAGTCCTATGTTTTTCGCTCGCTTATAGTTCCTCATGTTTTCTTTCCTTCACCAAGTCTGCAACTTATACTTGCAAAACCTCAAGAAATTGATATCTTAAGGCAACAAGAATTGCGGCTAAAGGTAGCCATATATTGTGTTTTATAATATTTTTGTGCATCGCTAATGAAAGGTACATGTGCCTATTTATAGGCTTTAAAGATTAACTATCTAAAGTAACAAATAACAAAATATCAATTACATCAAATCGAAATCAAGACAAAATCTCCAAAATATATTTATATCTCTAACACAGGAAAATAATCATGAAGGAAATCTCTACTGAACTGTAGCCTTGCTATCAACATCCCCCCGCAAGCTGATGTGGCAAGGGTCATGGTAAGCTTGAT
>JANUWG010000367.1:0-12411 GCA_025175695.1 Eugenia klotzschiana
AAGGGTTAAACCATCCAACACAAGCACACTCAGCACAATGATACATGATTCTTAAGTGTCCCGTCCTTATAACCACCCATGTAGCGAGAAATCAACCAATGACTCCCGATCCAGTTGGACCAAGGCACTAAGTGATGAAGCACTCCTCAGGTTTATTCTCGGGTCAGTTAGGGACTAACAGACACCATCAGTACATATCCAGATCACATTAAAACAGAAAATTATAGTTCAACTCTGGACATTGGTACTTAGAACCATGATCTCTGTTTTCTCTTTTTCTTCTTCTTCTCTTTTTTTTTTTTGAATAAAATGATTGTTCCCCTAGATTTCATTTCAAGAGATACTCAAAAGCACGTCCTAATCCTCATTACTTCACATGTTTTACTAAAATAAAGGTTTGATTCAACCAGAAACCTACCAAGACATGAGACCATGATTGTTGAAAATCAAAAAGTTTCAGGTTGCAGCTTTGGATAGATCAAAATGACAAGTCTTAATCACAAGTTAATTTCCAGAACTCCTCTTTCCATCAAAGACTCGTACGAACTCACTAGTAATCCTCATCGAATAGAAGTTATTTCAAACCAATTAACAGCGAGACGTGAGGGATCAGATGCTCGACAAGTCCAACTGGCAGTTATCAAATTCAGACTCTAACTATCAATCCATACCCTGTAAAACTCAGCACCCCCAAACCTACTATTAACCATATTTCATTACTCAGCAACCATAAATAGATTCAGCAACTAATAGCACATATTCAGCAACACTCGTAGAGTTTCACACCCCCAAACCTACACCTAAACATCGCCTCGATGTAAAGAGAAAGAGGGTTAAGAGCGGGACTCCCCTGAGGATTGCTCTTCTGACGAAGAGTCTTGATGTTCACTGTCATCCTCCTCGTGCTCCACACACTCAGCCCATGCCGCCCAAGGGATCATGCTCTGGAACTGTGACATGTCGTAGCCGGCCGCTGACCATTGGAACCGCATGTTGTTTTCGTTTCGGCGCAAATTCTCATTAATATGCTCGTAGCGGAGACGGAACTCTTGCCTAGTTTCCTTGTTCTCTCTTCGCATTCGGCGGAGAAGCTGGAGCACAGGGTCCCTGGAGGCTGCTGGTGTTGAGGTGTCGGGAATATCCTGATTCTCGGGTTGAGGATCCTGCGTGGAATGGGTTGCTGGAGCAGAAGGTCCGGCACGGAGGGCCCTAGCTCGTGCCCTGTTTCTCCGTTGAATGGCCTGCATATCCCGACTACCGGAACCACACAACTGTTCAATATATTTTTCAGTCATGACCGTACCTGGTGGAAGTGTTTCCTCATGGTCTTCAATGGGAACGCCAGCTTGACGACAGAGCATTGTGACCAATGAGGGGTACCAGTATCCCTTCGTGGCTTCCGAGGATTGGAGAATCCCCCTGAATAGAAGTTGACCTACATTAATCTGCAGATGGGTCAGTATGGCATAAATGAGGATTGCTGGTTCACGCCTGCACAGATTGTGATGAGTTACAGGCATCATAGAAAACACTACAAAATAAAACCAAGTTTTGGCAAACCGTTCGAGAGTGTTCCGTTTGATGGAAACAAACTCGCCATTGTGCATCTCCCATTGCCCTGCTCCATCAGTTAAAACCTGTCTAATCTCTTCAGCTTTTTCAGCATTCAAGCCAGATCCTACCAATGCTGCATATTCATCGATGTCAGGGATAGGTAACTCAAAGAAGCGATTAAGTGTAACAGCGTCAAACCGGACCGTTTTACCACGTACGCGGACTTTACCCCCCTGATGGTCCGGTACTCTAGCGTAGAATTCGCGAACCACCGGAATAACTGCCGGGTCGCGAGGTTCGCAAAATGTGGTCCAACCCCGTCTAGCTACTTCAGCAGAGAGCCAATAGTGATCGTACCCTTCCGGGATACGGGGAATTCCTCTCTCAGAAATAAATTTTTTGTTTCGTGCAAGGGCCTCGGCGAGCCTTTGCTGGGCATTGGCTGCGAGGGTGCTCGATTCGGCCCTGGCGGCCGGAGCTTTACCCCTATCTCTAGTTGGTTGCTCCCCCTCATTCCTAATTCCAGCATTCTTTGTTCGCACCATATTGTGATCTTGCTAATAAGGTAACCTAGGCGTGATGCTCGGAAAGAAGAGATGGAACGGTTTACCTGGATGGAGAGAGGAAGACGCGTCTGTTGAAGAGAGAGAGACAGAAGACGCGTCCGTTGAAGAGACAGAGACCGGAAGACGCGTCCTTTGAAGATCGCAGTGGGTGGACCCTTGCTTGCACGAGAGAGAGACGGGCGGGTTGTCGTGGGCGGCACTGAGAAAAGGGGAAAGTGAAATAGGGTTAGGGTAAACGAAATCAGGAGAGTCGCGTCTTTTATATAGGTCAGGATGGACGGACGCGTCTCTCTTTGAGACGGACGCGTCCGTTAGGCTACTGTGGAAAGACGGACGCGTCTCTCATGTGGACGGACGCGTCCGTTCAGCTACTGTGGGCCGACGGACGCGTCTCTCATGTGGACGGACGCGTCCGTTCAGCTACTGGGTAAATACGGACGCGTCTCTCATGTGTAGACGGACGCGTCCGTTAATCGATATGAGAATATTGTTTGTTCAAGTGAGCCATGTGTTAGTCTTCTGAAATAGTCAATACTCTTGCGGTATGTCTTCTAAACCATATGAGAATATTGGCAAAAGGATATTTCGCCTGATGACATTTTCTTTCATAACCAGATCATGACTTAGTAGTAGGAATCAATCGTGATCCCAGAAAGGATAGCAACATATCAAATTGAAGAAAGAAAATATAATCTCGAATGAGCGAGTCGGTCAGAATAGTGATACCATTGTTTGTTACATAGTAAATACAATGTAAACTAGAAATTCGATACAGCATCAGATTGATCAAATATGACTTAAGTGTCAAGCTTCTCCTCAGCAGACTTGTTGGCCTTCACTCTAAGCTTCGTGAACTACTTCTTCCGCTCATAGACAGCTTCAGCCCTCTCCTTTCTCTTCTTCTCCAGGTCCTGCAGATTGAAAGCAAAATGAAGACTCGAATAAGGTAAGAGAAAGAGGGGAGACTAATATAATGCATCGTGCGAAGGGATTTTGCCGAGCTGCGATCAGACAAAAAAGAGAAAGGACTATATCGTTACCCCAACCTTAAGAGCAAGAAGACATATTTACTAGTCCGTCCATCCCCAGACGGATGCATCCATCCCGGTTCTGGAATACTAAACAGATTGCGGATGGATGCGTCCATCCCCAGACGGATTTGAGCATGAGAACACGAAGTATGAGCAGCCAAAAACCCTAAGCCCTAGCTTCAGTCGATCCAACATCCACATCCTTAATAAAGATCTTGTCCTATCTTTCACCAAGTATGAGCAGCCAAAAAACTACTTCTTTTTTAAAGCAGACTTGTCAAGCTATTATACAACACAAAACAATCATCATTTTATAAACCAGAGACTTTACCTCATATATATGGGAATGCGATGTAGAAGGTGTTTCTCATCGCCAATTCACTGTGGTGTATCAACGGATTGAGGGAGACTTACAACATCCGGACTGTTAAATAGACGAAATTGAAAGACTTTATTCTTAAAAAAATTAGCATTCATGAAAAAATGAACATAACTTAATGCAAATCTTCCAGACAATTACCCGTCACCAAGTGGTGTTACCATTGAAGGTATATTCAAGTCTTGCGTTGTCTCAAACCTATTGAGTAGGCTACTGTAAAACCCCGGAGGATTATTGTAACTTTGAAGAACTTGAGGTGCACACGAAGCTTGCGAAGACGCCTGAGGTGCTTCTCCTTGCTTCTTTCTTTTTGTTTTTTTCTTCTCTACACAGCTTTTATGTCGCTTCCCTCCTTTGTGTCCATCTTTCTTCTTCAGGCCCATACATTTTACAAGGATACTCGTATCATCACTTACGGCTGTCTTGTCATTCTGCTTCTGTGCATTTCCCAGTGGCATTTCATCGAGAGATTTATTTATGCTCAAGATCATCGTCTTGAGAAATTCATATCTCTGAATAGTTTGTGACCCCTTAACTGCTATCTTAACAAACTCGGGGCACACCTCTCTATATCTATCAGTGGCATCCATGTCAGCATTCCCCTGAATGAATAACAGTACATTGAGTTAAAAAGAGTGATGACATTTTATAACACAAACACATAATGTAGAAATTTATACCTGAGTATCTAAACCATGCTTTTCTAGTATTCCATCTCTTGCTTGACGTGTCCATCTCTTCAAAATGTATGAACTAGGAATTAACTTTATGTCCAAGTTATCAAGCACCTTCAATGCATGACAACATAAAATCCCAACAGTCTGAAAATGATTACAAACACAATTCACCACTTCGTTGCTTGGGCCGCCAATGACCTTGTACTCCGATTCATTTGCACCAAATGAAGCAATAACATATTCACGCAAAAGACCCATCTCATTACGTTCCTTGATAACCAGGGATAAAGTTTTCATCCATTCTGCTTGAAAATTTTCGAACACCGAAGGGGTATAGACCTTACTTGCTTGCTGCAACATAGGCGATGTCTGACATAAAATCGTGGGCAACTTGTCTCTAGCATTAAACTCAGCCCGTAGCTCTTTGTACCGTTTATCATTCACCACCTTATCAAATCTCTTAAAAAATCCATCCAAATTCATATTACATTTCAGATAATCCTTCAAATCTCCATTCAAACTCTCACTCAACTGTGTACTACGCATCCCCAAGGTTACTGTAGATTTCATATAACATCTAGCCCACTTCTCTTTCAACTTATATAGATTTTTGAGCCAACAATTGTCAATAGCTTCATATGTTGAAAGTAATGAATCCCAAGCCTCTTGAAATTGTTCGACTTCTACATATTCATACACAAGCTTCTTCAAATCGGTCAAAAAATTAGATCCACTCTTCATTAAATGGCCTACATTTTTTATGGCGTTTTGCATTAGATGCCAGGTACACAATCCATGTCTTATCTCGGGAATCACCTCTTCTAATGCTTTTGACATTGCTGCATCTTGATCAGTGAAAATTGTCGCAGGCCTTCTATATTTGTGTGCCCCCAAAAATGTTTCAAAAAGCCATCTGAAAGAATCTGCAGTTTCATCATATAAAAGTGCAGCCCCAAAAATGACAAGCTCTCTATGGTGATTGAATCCAATAAATACACCAAGTGGCCTGTACTCTTTGTTAGTGGAAAAAGTGGTGTCAAATGTCACAACATCACCAAAAAGGGCATAATCAATAATCATCCTAGAATCCGCCCAAAATATGTTCGTTATTTGCTCATTACTATCGAGTTGTACAGCATAGAAGAAAGATGTATCTAAAATCTGTCTTTTTTCCAAGTACCTCAATAAACATCCCGCCTCTCCAAACTCCATATCTCTCTCTCGTTTAGTGCGAAGATAGTTTTTTAAATCAACTCTCGTGTAACCAACATTTTCTCTTCCCTCAACCTATACACTACAAGTCATGCTGTTGTCTATGTGTGAGGCTTGCATTGTCAGCCAACACAATTTGCTGAGCTTGGACATCGCTTATTTGTCTATGTGATCGTATCACGTGAGGATACTTTGCAAAGTGGAGCGGAGGGGAATGGTTTGGCTCAAAATCATACACAAAAAACTTACCGCTCCTTCGAACTAATTGGATTTCCATTCGGGCATAGCAATCTATCCTTGTTTCAGGCTTAGGATTTTTTACTAAATTTAGCCATTTATCTTTTCCTCGATGTCCCTGTTTTGCACAACAAAAACGTGACGAAGTTATGACACCATCCTTCCCTTTGTTATAACCTCTCCTACATATACCAAAATCCATTTTCGCTGTATACATCTTCCAAAACTCTCACACCTCATCTACATCATTAAATTTCATGCCTATTTGGGGCGTTCAATCCTTACTGTTGATAAAATCACAGTAAAAATAGTCGACAAAGTACCATCATTACAAGATAAACTTCAAAAGCAAATAACAAAACAGAAGAAAAACTAACATACTTCATAAAGACATTAATTACCTTGTGCCATCATCATTAATTTGAGAGGGAGTATCATCTCACCAGCGGCGGAAGGGGGAAAGAGCAGTAATTACCATGGTGACTGCGACCAAAGATGTTAAAATATCTGCTTATTCGCAAACTCGGTCTCAGTGACTGAGGACAAAGAAACATTGTCCAATCTAGTTAAAACATGCTTAATACAAATAACGAGTAGGCTTCAATCAAATATATACGCAAAATGAGCAGCAACACCAGAAGCAACCCAGACTCACATAACCGTCAATTTAGCATCCAGTAAACCAAAGCAGCTAAAGAAAGATCTACAAACAAAATCGCCCTGTCAGAGCACCATCCATTCAGAATCCAGAAGTCTTCCAGTTCAAATACAAAACTAGAATCAACCGCGGAATCGAATGCAGAATCGAATGCGAGAGAGAGAGAGAGAGAGTTGAAGGAGGGATACTCGATTAAATCCAACTTGGAATCAAATGCTGCCGATTCAGCCCCTCGGGTTCACCCTTTGCACTCGGTGCTCGAACTGAGCTTGTTCGTGGGGGATTCAGTCGGGGGAAGGTCGGAGATTGCTCGGTGGCGTCGAGGGAGGTAGAAACAAAAATTGTCGTGGGTGTCGGCGTCGGGGCGACGGGGATTTGGTCGGATACCGAGAGAGGCGCGGAAATTTGGTCGGACTCCGAGAGAGAGGCATCGGGGCGAAGAGAGAGGCGTCGGGGAAAGAGAAAGAAAAACGTGAGAGAGGAGAGAGAATTTTGAGGGGAGAGAAAAAAACTTCAGATCTGAAAATATTTAAAAAAAAAAAATTTCAAAAACGCTACAATAACATGGGAAAACTACGAAAGAATTTTGGGGGCATCCTCCGGATGACGTGGCGCGCCCTCGGCCCTCGGATTCGAACGGACGGTCAAGATAAAAAGCAGGGCAGGAGTGCCCTACTTTTTCCAGGGCATGGGATCCGGTTCCCCCTCCCCCACCCCTATTTGCTAAAAAGGATGTGGGTTTTCGCAAAATTCAAAACCGATTGAGCGAGTGCACGCCATGATAGAGTCCTAAACGAAGTCGAGATCAAAGCCATGCCATTTTTTCTGCAAGAACCGGCCAACCGATCCGGTCCTACTGAACCAGGTTCAGCAGAACCTAGAAACCAGAAGCAGAACTTGGAAACGCCGACGTTCCTTTCTCTGCCTCCGGTTGAACTAGCGTAGCAGGCGCCATTTTGGTGAAAAACCCAACTTCCCAGGGGGGCTACTGTGGGGGCAATTTCCAAAGGGTTCTGGGGGAGGAGCAGGCGGGGAGAGAAGAAATAAAAGTTCAAGAAATAGGAGGAAGCCTGGCTTCTGGGGCGCATTCTTGGGCGAGAAGAGGGAGACCACCTATAAGACAAAAACACAGAGGCAGAGAAGAACGGAGAGGGACCTGGCTTTCTTTCCTCTCGTCCACACGCATTTCGTCGACTCCCTCGACCTCGCCCGTCCAGCCACCACCGTTCGACGATCTCCATCCAGCGGCGTCCTCCTCCTTCGCGTTTTCACTCCTAACCGGTTCCTAACATCTCCGGTGAGTGCTCGTGGTTTGTCTGGTTCGACCTCTTTTTGTTCCCGAGGATGTCAGGTCGGGGACGATGAATGGCGACCGGTCATAGTTCGTTTTACGTCGAACTCGCCCCATGATCACCGTCTCCGAGCTGGGTAGGGGTTGTCGTGGTTAAACGCTCGTCCTCGCGTTCAGATTGTAGTGTATTTACACTACACTACTATTGACTAGTGTCTGTGGTGGTCGTCTAAGCCGAACTTTTGTCGTTACTCAAACTCCCAGAACACATCCCAGTTACACTTCACTTCAACGAAGAGATCTCGACCAAGTTTTCATTGCATTATTTCCTTCCTTCTCTGGCTCCTCGTGTCTGTGTGGGAGGTCGTGGCCATCGGCCGTCGGCGAAATGTTGTGTTCTTGGGCGGTCCTCGGTGAGACCATGATGTAGAAGGCGACGTGCACGTGCAGATCGCGCGGAAAAGCAAGAAAGTTTAGGGACTTTGAGCTTTGGTTCAATTCAAAATAGAAAGTGGGCCCAGAAAGAAAAGAGTGGGAGATGGGGTTTGTGCTGGGTTTTGGAAGGAATTGGGTTTGAGTTAGAAAAAGAATACAGAGTGGGCTTGGGCCTATTTTAGGCTTTGGTTTTCTTAGAGTCCAAGGACTGAGCTCATGTTTTGAGCCCAGTCCGAGCAGAGAGCCTGTCCGTGGGCCAGAAGGCCCAGGCCACATAGGCCTGGGTTCGGTCGCACCCGGGTTGGGTCTACCGACCCGACCCGATTATTTTATTATTAAATTAATAAAAAACCTAAAAAATTCAGAAAAAATTCAGAAAATCCAAAAAAAAAAAGAAAAAAAAAAGGAAATGGCTAGTTTTGCTTAATTCGGCTCCTTTTTCCATAGTTTTGGACCTAGGTACCCCTGAAAATGACAATTTCGTCCTTTTGGGCAAATTATCCCAAACTTTAATCACACAATTTCCTAAGCTTTTAGAGTTCTATTAAGGATGTCATGCTTGATTTGATGTGTTTTATTCATGCGTCACTGGCTCCTTGATCGTGGGCATTTATTTGTTTTGATTCTCATCGATAATATAGACTCACATCTACACGAGCATGTTAGAAAAACACTCAACTTCGATATCGAAAGGGTATCGGTGCTGACGCCGATGTAATCAAGTCTTTGGACCCTCAGTTTATGTTGCATATATATTTTACACTTGCCACACGATTACACTAAAATCGAATTCGATATAATCCGCCACGGCAGATCGTGCTTAGTCATTCTTCTAGTTTGCAATCCTGGCTGATGTTGCGCTCCTCCGACCCATGACAGAGAATTTAAAAGTCAGGGTTTGCACACCTCTTTTGAAACTCTCAACTCTTCTGTTATGATGATAAACCTCGAAAGTTTCCCCCTTTCTGCTCTTTATAGTAAGATTCGTAATAACATCGTCGTAGGTCGCAATATAGAATGATGATTGGGATTAGAATTTCGTAATTCTTCGGAGATCTGTTTATTTGATGCAGCAAGCGACCAAAGAGGAGTTCACCTGGACCCATCTGTTCTCATCAGAAGACCATGGCAGCGACTTCAGCTTCATCCATGGCAACTTTACTGTCTATATCCTCATCGACCCGTGAACCAGTCAATTGTCCGATAACAACACGCAACAAGAGTAATTTCGGAAAAAAGGCGACACTAGCTGTACATCCCCACTCCCATCCCCGAAGCAGCAAACAGCATGCTGACCAAGTTGAACCAGCACGAAACATGAACAGCCACAATGGCACAATGCTTCTGCCTAAGACGAAAACTGCCGAGCCACCACCTTTCTGGGACATACTTCTTTCCAGCATGAAGAGGGTCCTTGCAGCATATAAAGCGAAATGGATACGGCCTTACAATAAAATTTGTCAATCCGACATTACACTCGACCCATTCGATGGAAAGATGGTGCAGGGGGGGCTTCTTTTTCGCCAGAGTTTCCTGGTAAGGTCTTACGAGATCGGAACTGATTCTAGAGCAACCATAGAGGCCATAATGAGTTACTTGCAGGTTCAAGTCCCTTCAACTTTCTTCACAATTTACTCTATACCTATCCCTTCTAACTTTGCTCTAGAGCTCAGTTGTCGTTGATTTTGCACGCAAAGGAAGCAAAACTGAACCACTGGCGAGCAGTGGGGTTACTGGCCCAAGGCTTTGGTTCAACACCAGAGATGACTAAAAGGAACCTAGTGTGGGTGTCACGTAAAATGCATATGGTGGTGGATGACTATCCTCTCTGGTAATTGGTCGTTTTCGTAAGCATTTCAAGTCTCCTGAACTAGGTGAAATTCCAGATTCTAGGGACGGTGTGGTGCCGCGTCGGGCTTCAATTCAGTCCCTCCTGAAGCCAAAGCCGAAGACGACTAAAATTTACATCGATACCAACAAAGAAGTGACGACGAATCACTTTCAAATGGTAACAAGGGCAACATTTTCTGTACCATATTTGCAGGAACAACGTCATTGGAGTAGACACATGGATATTCCCGCTAGGGAGGGACGGTCAGCGCCGAGAGTGGTTCGTCCGTGATCTGAAAACTGGAAAACTTATGGTAAAAGCAACGAGGTTTGTCAAAGATATGCGCTCTGATTCTGCGTAGAAATGCTCTTTTCCTTTCCACACGTTGGATCTATATCCTCAGTCGGATGACCTCGACTTTGATTCCGCCAATGTCAGCGTATTCGTCTTGATGGACAAGAAAACAAGGAGGCTTCCGAAATTCCTGGAGAAAATGAGACAGGAGTCGGAAGCTCATGCAATGAAGGGGGATCCAATCGTCGACATCAAAGATACAAAACCGCGACGACTAGATGCCGAGAGAGCAGATCGTGTTCGAACAGGGTTGACTGTAAGTACTCCCCACCTTTCCCGACCCGATTGCTTTACTGGCAGTTTGATTCTTGTCATGCTCACTCAAAAGAGAATGACTCAAGTGACTTGTTTCTGCACAAATCAAAATAATCCAGCCGAGGTGGAATGATCTGGATGTCAATTATCATGTGAATAACACCAAGTACATCAACTGGATTCTCGAGGTGAACTTCTTGTTTCTGCAACTCCTCCGTTTCTATACCATTCCGTGGTTGTCTCCTAACAGCGGGGCTCGAACTTGACCTCATCAGGTCATTCCTCAGTCGATATTGGAAAGCCATGAGCTGCATGATGTGAATATAGAGTACCGAAGAGAATGCGGGAAGGATAGTTCGTTGCATTCCCTATTGGCGGAAGTGAGGGATGATCGTCCTGGACACAGTGAAGTGAAAGGAGGAATTGAATATGATCACTTGCTGCTACTTGAGGATGGAGCAGAAATCGCAAGGGCCTGGACCAAATGGAGGCCGAGACACTCTGGAACCGCTAGGGACTGACTTCAAGTTTTGGGAGGAAGCACTCGAACTCGAGATAAGATGCGGGCGTGACTTTTGCACCGAAAATTTCACGACCCCATGATGCAATGCCGAGAGTAATCGAACTTTTCAGATGCATTGAGACAGTTGCAGTGACAAAACTTGGCATAGGATACCAATAAGTAACCATATTACCTACCTTTTAATACCCAAACATTGTACCTATGGTTTCGGAACTATATTTACTATTGGAACGCCAAAATGGTCATCTCAAGAATCGTGTCTATTCTTAAGCATTCAATGTAACATGTACGGCTATAAAATAAGAGAAAAACATTGTGCCTACGGTTTCGGAACTAGCAATACCTAGGTCATGAGATACTGCATGTCCCTCGTCAACCTCAGCTTTGATCTCTCTTTTAAGTCCCTCCTTGTACTCTTTAAATGTTCCCGGAAAAAATTTAACAGTTCCATCTTCTACTACCCAAATCTCACTTCGCTCCTGGTCCTCGCAAACACGTGATATAAGCCTGGAGTCATGACTCACAAGGACGACACCACCGGTAAACTCATCCAGTGCATCATCCGGAGCATCAATACTTTGCATATCCAAATGATTTGTTGGCTGGTCCAACAGTATTATGTGTGGTTTCCATATCGAAATTGAAGTGAACACCACCCGAGCTTTCTGACCACCAGATAGTTTTGCAATAGGGGCGAGGTGATTATGACTGAGAGAACCAAACTTCCCAAGCATTGCTTGGACAGCCTTCTGGTTACTGAGACCCTCTTGTTCTGAACGAAGGCGGAGAAGTTACTGAACCGTGTTTCTTCCAGAGTCAGTAGGTCCACAAAATGCTGTGAACACCTCCCAATTCTCCACTTCTGACTCCGTACTTCACCCTCAGTTGGAAGTTGGAACCAGATCGCCAGCAAGCAGATTCAGCAGAGTAGATTTCCCAGCTCCATTAGGCCCAACAATAGCAACACGAGTCCCCATATCGACACCTACATCAACATTGGAGAGCCTAAAATCGTCTCAACCTGGATAGCTGAAACTGACCTAAATTAGCTGCAAAAGCGGAGGAGTAAGCTCAGTAGGTTCTGGAAAGTGAAACTCCACGCTGCAATCCCTCCATTTCTTTGGTGCCTCTGGTAATGGTTCATCTTCATCAACCTTCCCCTTCGCCTTGTTCCTTGATGCTTCCTTGGCTGCAGCAAACTTCGCTCAATCTTTAACCTTTTCACGCTGAACCCGGTTTCCCATCCTCTTGGCAGCTTTGACCTGCTTATCGTAGATCTCAAACTTCTTGTTCATTTTGTTGATTTATCAAGGCTGTAATATCTATTTTCCATTAAGTCAGTTTGCTAATGTCCTATTTTTTAAGAGTAATTAGTCGTTAGTTTTACTTGGTCAGACCTATCTTGTAG
>JANUWG010000368.1:0-12401 GCA_025175695.1 Eugenia klotzschiana
TGAAGATGAATTATGATGTCCTGTCATCATTCATTGAACCATTTGCCCTTCTGCTGTAGGAGATGATCATCATAGCCGGTATGCACATATAGAGCAAAAAAATCTTTCGAGTTATGTGATCTTTGAAAGCTGCTTGATATGATCCTACGCGTACAAGGCCACCGAAGAGCCTCTAAACCCACCGAAATTATCTTTGACCATCCTTCCCCGGATGCTCTTTTCAAGGCATTCGTAGACCTCTGGCCATAAGAAATTTCCCGACTATGTGTGCTGATGTGCACAGGTCATGTTTTTTTCTGAGCTATGTTTGGATTGTTCATCTAACACTCTGTGCAAATATGTGCATAAATGTCTATCTACGCATCTAAATGTATCTAAACATGTGGTGTCGATACAGTAAATGTTAACGTGCTTAATTAAAAGCGTCTATGAATGTGATAAAAGCATTGAAAAGGCTCAATTTGTGACGGCATATTCATTATATGTGTTCGAACATGTTCACATATTCATGACATGGTATCGATTAAGCTTCAATCGAGCACACTCACCTTGGTGCCGTGTGCGGAAACACGTCATGTCACGTATCGCTTCTGAGTTACTGCATCACATAATCTATATCGAATATTTAACACATTTTTCACAAGCTTAAGTTTAGTTTTTGTCCTTTCAATTCTCTTCTCACGTCGAGGTCATCTAATTTGTCTTTCCATTTCTTAGACAAATTATGTGCTTGCACAAACAATCTGAACGATAAAAACTCTTGACAAAGAAAAATTTCACTCTATTTTTCAGCACATATTGACAAAGTTTAGTTTCCAAAATGTGCTTAGCTATCGAAGAGCTTCCAAAAATGCCAAAGTTATCTTCAACTATCTTTTTAAATAGGTGTGCCTTTAAAAGCATATGAAAATCGGGGATGCCCGTTAATCTTCAACACTGCTCATTCGTATTCACTCTCTTTGGCAGGAAATTTTCATGAACCATGACAATATTAGGTTCTTAACATGTGCCTAATTTTTGCTTCTTTGAAGTTTAGTTTAGTTGCGAATTCGAACCTCTTAGGGAGAGAGGTTAATAGTGGTGTTTTGGCTTGTCGATGTAGGAAAGGGTGCTTTGGTTAAGATATCCACAAGGACCACAACCCTTCTCGACAGCCGAATGGCACCGAACGCAGCCAGCAGACACAACCACTTCCTAAACAAGTGTCTTGTTCTCTTTCTCCTTCTCCTCCTCTGAAACGAAGCGAGGAACCTGTCCAAGCAGTGGTGGCACATTGAACACTTGCTTCGTCACAAAACACCATTGTGCTTTCTGTATTCGTTGGATACTCTTAACAATTTGTCGGAGTATCTTGACAGTATACGAGAGCGGAATAACTTAGATTCCACGGAGAAAAATTAATTGATCATTGAGCACTTGCTTAGTCACAAAACAAAATTCCTATGAAAATTGAAAAAGGAAAAAAAACAGGCGCATAAAAAAAAATTGTCCATATAAATAGAAAACCTAAGAGTCAAAACCCTTGGAAACTTGAATCACAGCGAAACATGATCCCCCGCATCTTGTTGTTTCTTCCCCTCCTAGTCCGAGACGTATTTATTGTGTAAAGCGATATCGTGTATGTTGACAAGAGGATGCCCGTCGACTTTTTAAAGGACTTTTTGAGGAGCTGCGCGGAGTTCCTACAATCAATATTAGCTCTCTTGGCTGTTTGCAGGTACGAGCTCAGTATTTTTACTCTTTGTAAGGTGTACTTGTGTTGAATGGCGTCCGTGGTTAGCACTATTTAGTGCTGCATGTTGCCTCGGTTTAGCGACCTCAGCTCTCTGTGGCATTCTAGTCCTCCATCAAGGGGAATCATTGTGAACTCATGTGTAACTAGTTTTTGGCAGATAGGATGATTCATAACTTTGTGTTCGAAACTACGACTTAATATTGTAAAATTTGGAGCTTCTTCCCTCTGTTTAATTGCTCAATTTCTGGGAAAATGAATGCCACTAGATATTTCTGGAAACTTGCGTCAATAACATGGTTCGCTGTCTCATGTGACCAACTACTAGAATTTTCAGATCCTTGAAAGGTCACTAGTTTTACATGGGAAGCATGTGTAAATTGTCTTGAATCTTGAAGAGATTCCTTGTTCGTTTCTATTTGCAGTATCCTTACTGGTTTTTTCCCCGCTGCAAGACAGGGACAGTGGATATCAAATCTAGATGGACTATAACTTTTGTTGTTCTTTATTCATGGTTAACAGGAAAAGAAATAATAATCGAAATTTTCTATGGTGCTTGCTCAATGTGCTTAGATTATGTCCCTTTGGGAGATGGAAGGAGTGCCGTCCCCACTGTCGAAATGTCTGAATTTGATACTACGTGGACCAGTTAGTCAACGGACTCTTCCCGGGATGGCATACGTGCTACGAAGTTCACAGTGCCTGGAGAAATTAGTCATACACCTGACTGACCTCCGCCTATCGTTGGTTTGTTCCTTTGCTATGATATTTTTAGTTCGCTTCTTGTGCTGTCTCTGTCTTTGCACGGATGTTTAAACATTAAGTTAAAACTTTGGAAGCACATAAAGATGATCAATCTCGAACTCTTATTTACTCCAGCAATTGAAATTTGCTCATGGCTCTGTCAGTGTACTTCATGTCTTAAAGTGACTGCAGGGTTGTAACAGTAAAGTTACATGAATTTGTGATGTACATAGTTTGCTCTCGTTCCAAGTTTTATTCTAGTAGTAAATATGCACCTCGCGAGGAAAGAGGTTAATATTAGTGTTTGGGGATTTTTTTTTTCCTGACAAAAAAGTTTTGCAATCGGAACTAAACTGTATGCCACGTTTCGATTTGGTTCAACTCTTGGAAAGCCGAAGCAAACCGTGAAATCATTAGACTTTCCGTTAACTCCATTAGGTTCAATCATGTGACATTTTCTGTCCACTTACAATTGATGGAGTTAACGCAAAGATTCAAGTCGGTCGAAGTTGCATTTTTGTGGGGGTTAAATGCACGAAATGTAAGTTTTGCGACTAACTCAAGCGAGCTATTGTAGACAGTTTTAGTAGCTGTCCTGTAATTTTTTGAAAAAAAAGAAGAAGTATTGCATACAATATACATTAACCTCCCATTTCAAACTTAAAATGGCAATCTTGAGTCCTCGAAGCTAAGTCATTGGAACGCGCAGATGGGATCTACTTTAGTCAAGATATCGACTAGTTGAGATCATCGGCATTGAGTACTACATTGAAGTTATCTTCGGTTATCCTCTCGAATTGGTGTCCCCATGAAAGCATATGAAAGTCCGGGTTTCTCGTTGATCTCATGGCAAGGGAATGTGGCCCTGAGTACTACATTGCTCATTTGTATTCACTCTCTTTTGATAGTAAAGTTAGATGAAGTTTGATAGAATTAGGTTTTTTTTTTAAGTTTTATTTCTAGTTGTAAATTTGAACCTCTCAAGGAAAGAGGTTAATATTAGTGTTTCGGTTCAAGGGGGATTCATTTTCGGAGCTAAACTGTATTGTACGGTTTCGATTTGGTTCGGCTTTTCGAAAATCAAAACAAACTGCGAAATCATTGGTATCTTCCTTAGGTGTGTTTGTTTCACGGAAAATCAAAGATTTAAAAAATATTTTCTAACAAATAAGCGCCTGTATCACTCATAAAAATGAATGAATGCAAAATATTTTCATCATCGTGAAAATAATCAGGCATAAAGTATTATCGATAATGAAAATGTTTTTCATTAACTAATTTTTCAAAAAGATACAAGTGTTTATGTTTTGAAAAATATTTTTTTAAAATCTTTGATTTTCCTTGAAACAAACACACCGTTAGGTTTTATTGGATGTTCACGTCACATTTTTATCATTAGTAATAGTGACAGGATATTAAAAGAATAAGAATAAGTCCCCGCGATATTTTCCGTAGACCTAAAATTGATGGAATTGACGAAAAGATTCAAATGCATCTAATTGCATGAAATGTAAGTTTTGGAACTCGAGGTTTTATGACTTGTTTTCTAATTATGAAAATAAAGTATACTATATAAGAGTTTGAGTTCGGCTAATTTGTTAGGTAAAATTAATTATGAAAAAGCAGATTTCGACTGCTTTATGTATTTTTCCCACTTTCAATCTTTTTTATGTTTTGTGAATTTTGCGGTACTCATAATTTGGTTTATCATTTAGTATGAAACGCTTGAAACATTTAAAAAAAAATTCGAATATCAAAACATATGTTATTTTTTCTATTTTTTTTAGTTTCGGATTTTAAAGTAAAATCATAAGCAGAAATATTAAGTGATTTTTCCATGCTTCATAAACATGTGATTTTTTTACCCAAAGAAAAAAAAACATGTGATTTATATTAAAAGGAAGCGCGATGCTCAATATATAATCAATCATACAAGAATTAAGTTCTCAAAGCTAAATTAAAATGAGATTTAAATATAAGATAACTCGATATTTAAACTAAAATAATCAAGATTTTAGTCATCACATTAAATTAAAGCAATTTTATCATTTCAAAGATGATTAACGGCCTATGACAGCACAGATTACTCAGAATTCTTGTTCCACGATCAACAAGTTTATCTGTGATTTATAAACTTCAACACAACATGATTATATGGTATTAGGATTTCATCACCATGTAATTAAGATCGATTGAAAGAAATTCAAGCTTGAGGATGTTATGTTTTCAGATAAGATATATTTTTTCTGTATTTATTCCGAGTTTATGTTATATTCATGCAATTATCATTATTTATTCCCGTGCCATTTCATTATGCAATCGAAAGGGTGAGGTGAGGGGGTTTACTCGTTTCCCTTTGCCGAACTCAAAAGACTTGCCGGCGACAACTCAAGAAAAGTCTCTCATCTCGCGCTCGACGCTCTTCAACGCACACTCTTTCTCTCAACAGAAGGAAGGATGGTTGAAGAAGAAGAAGAGCAGCGTCAACTGAGCCCGCTCAACGAACCCACAGAGGCCGCTCATCGAGACTACTCATGGCCCGCGATTCGGTTCGATGTCCCTCCTCAGAGAGCCTATCATTTCCACAAGCAGTTCAGAACTGACCAGAAGCCGAACAACTTTCTTAAAGGAGTCAAATGGTGCGTAATTTGTGGTTTTCCCTTGATGGGTGTTTGGTTGTTCGCATTCTGAGTAGTGGTGTGGCTTTTTCGGAGCGATGATTGCCTCTTCTTTTTTGGGCTTTCGTTAGGTCACCTGATGGGACTTGCCTTCTCAGTAGTTCAGAGGACAATACACTTCGTGTGTTCACGTTGTAAGTTTGTTTTGGGACAATGGTGGTGCTTGCTGATTTTTCTGTTCCTTTTTGTGTTTTATTCCTTTTCATGAGATGTGGCGAGGTTGGTGGTATTTTAATTGCTCTGTTTCATGATCAGACCAGACTATGGGGGTGATGACAGCGCAAATGCAAGTTCGTCTAATGTTGATCAAGGTACAGGTTCACAAGGCATTTTGTGGTCGTGTAGAATGTGCGTTTGTTTCTGTGTATTTAAATAGCTTGAAAGAAGTTAGCTTTAGGGCTCTTGAGACTATTTGCAGATTGAGATAATGAGTGGTCTATGTCTATGTGGTTGCAGATTCTTTTGCAGCGAATCTTGTTGTCACAGAAGGGGAATCGGTTTATGATTTCTGTTGGTACCCATATATGTCTGCTGCAGGTCGTCTCGTAAAATTTCACTCTTTTCCTTTTACTGTATCATGGCTATTTTTCATCTGTAGTTATTTCTCTTCCGGTAATTAGCCACAGCTGGGATTGATTGCGGAAGATTTTCATGTTTCAGACCCGGTTAGCTGTGTATTTGCCTCAACTACTCGTGATCATCCAATTCATGTCTGGGATGCTACTACTGGACAGGTCAGAATTGTTTAGTTTAGTTTAGAGGTTTCAAGAACTCCAGGGAGACTTTATGGAAGCCATATAATTGTTCCGCGTACACTGTAGTTGTAGACCCCGAGCTTATCACACATCTTAGACATGCCTTATAACAACTCTGTTGTCTGCATAACCCTTAGCTTCTCCTTTACAATCTTCTGAATGCAGCTTCATTTTTAATTGTCTTGAAAAAAAAGGAAATTTTATTGACTTGTGGACTTCACATTGCAGCTACGTTGCACATACAGGGCTTATGATGCTGTGGATGAAATTACCGCTGCATTTTCAATTGCATTTAATCCTGCGGGGAACAAGTAAGGTTAACATTCAATTTTGAAGACTCCTAATTCCCTCCTGTCAACGGTCCACTCTAATTCCCCCGAGATTTTCGTTTGAAATCATAAATTACTTGACCTTCTATTGCTGAAAGAAATCAGCATTTGATGATGTAGGTTATGCTCTGCTACCCGAATTTCGGAATATCAGTGTTTGGTTGCTTAGTGATTTTTGCGGTTATTATAAATAACTTAGTTTGTTCGAGTTATTCTCTTTACGTAGGGTTTATGGCATTTTAAGTCTATTAATTTTCAACCTACATCCTCTGTTCATGTGAAGGATCTTTGCTGGATATAACAAATCCATAAGAGTGTTTGACATACATCGCCCTGGTAGAGATTTTGAGAAGCACTCAACACTTCAAGGAAACAAAGAAGGTCAAACAGGTGCGTTGTTGTGCTAGTCCTGGTTTAGCTGTTTCTGTATATTTGTCTGACAAGTTAAATAAGAGGATTTCAAAAGGATTTTTGGGTAGGAGGATTTTTGTTATGAAGTGTAAATAGTTGTGTAGAGCTTTTGAAATAGCTTTTTTTGTTGGATAGTATATGGGTCTTTTCGATGGTTATAGAAAGTTCTGGTAATGCCTCTTTATCAAGTAAATATATATATGGATGTACATATTGTTAGCCGGTGGAATTTTTTATTATGTGGAGACTGCGTCCTTTTGAGAAAGGACAACCGTGTCATGGCCCTGTTGTAATGGATTCGGGGTGTGACGGTATATATCTGCCAAAACTCCTTCCAGGATTCATTGATTCTCGCATATTTTGTAAATCCAGTAATCAACTAGAAATCTGTCTGTTCTAGATTAAAGGAAGTATGTGGCCCTTTCCTTGTCTTCTTTATCTTGAAATATTGCGAAAGTGGATAATTTCTTGTGACAAATGAGTCGCTTTTTAACTCTGAGTAGCTTTATTATGCTATATGCGGTTAGTGAAACATCATACATTATGCTTTCCACGTCCATGATGAAGGGTTGATTAACAAATGTTACCTCTATACGTAAATGGGCTTTTGTGGATAGCTTTGGGAACATTTTAAAGACTTTAATTGAGGGGAGCGATGAAATTAAGAGGGAAAGCTGATTTCCGTTGTATTTATTTTCAGCTGATATTTAAGCTGGAGAATTAGGTACATTCAATTTATCACCACAGGGTGGTTTATGTCCTGTTGTTGGATCATTAAAATGTCTAAGCTCATCAAGTTTCATACTAAGAACTTAGTTTTGCTATCCATTTGCAGGCCAAGTTCAGTGTTTGGAAACGTTGATGAAGAGGAATATTGCCGTCAGAAGTTGTGTGTGGGTTTGGCTCAACAGCTAGAGGGTTGAGATTGTTGGGTTAGATAGTGTTTGTCTAGAGCTAAGATGGGTGCTTTACTTGGCAAAGTATTTGCTGGGTGATGCACTCGCGTTGGAAAAATGGGTTCTAAATGCTAAAAGATGGCATGAATCGAGAGAAAAGCTAGTTAATCCTGGCAAATTGCTTGAATTCTACCAGCAACTCCTAGGCCTACCAAGAGCTTCTATGAATGCTGAATTGACTTTACAAGGCGTTCAGCATAACGAGCAGAAAGGCAAGTATAAACAAGGAGGAGCTATTGGAAGCAGCAGCCAGGCGGAATCTGAAGCTTTTGATGTAAGGATGGAAGAAACACTTCTCACGCCTCCGTTAGTGAGAGCATAAGCACGTCAGTCACAGTGGAAGAAGCAGAAACTAATCACTTTTACTTCTTCAAGCATTAGACAAGTACATAAGACATGCTCTCCCATAACAGTAGACAGACCAAAAGAATAAACATACGACCTGCAGTTTCTCAAGAAATTTTTCTTATGGGCCATCAGATTTTGGTCTTATTGAAGTTTTAATGTATGCTGGACCGTTATCAGTAATATGAGGTTAAGATGTGTATAAGTCAACAAGCCTCATTCAGCAAAGATGACAATACTTCTGTTAGTTTTTGCGGAAGTGTATTTAGTTTTGTAAGTGAATGAGCACAATGGAAACGAAAACTTTTATTAGTTTTTGTGAGTGATACAAGGGAAGAGGAGAGCTTTTGGTTGTTGGTTTTTTCTACAACTCTTCCTAGCACTTGATGGCCTATTTATAGTCCTCTTCCACCGCCATACAAGAAAATTCTAGAGCATATTTTTTCTAGATTTTTCTACACATTATCCTTCTAGACATTTCCTAGAAAATCTCTAGAAGTATCCTAAATATTCTTAACTTTCTAGACTATTCTATAAAAGTTTATCCTAGAATGTTCTAGAAATTGGATCAACTTTCTAACACTCCTCCTTGATCCAATTTCGTGATACTCCAAGCATGCTCCGTAACGCCTCGAACTTTGTTGGCGGTAGTGCTTTAGTGAATATGTCCGCGACTTGATCTTCGGTCTTGCAATATTGGAGCTTGATCTCTCCGTTGCTTTGTACTTCTCGAATGAAATGATATTTAATGTCAATATGTTTAGTTCTTCCATGAAAGACGGGATTCTTGGATATAGATATTGCTGACTTGTTGTCGCAAAATATTGGAGTTGATTCCGTTTGTCTTTCTCCAATGTCTTCTAGAATTCTCCGAAGCCATATTGCTTGACTGGTAGTTGTAGCAGCTGCGACATATTCAGCTTCCGCAGTAGATTGTGCCACTGAGTCTTGTTTTTTGGATGTCCAAGAAAATATTCCTGAACCCAAAGTAAATGCATAACCAGTGGTACTCCTCCTATCATTAGCGGATCCTGCCCAATCGCTGTCAGTATAACCAATGAGCTTGGTCGTTGCACTTGGTTGATACCAAATGCCATAATCTGTAGTTCCTCGTAAGTATCGTAGAATTCTTTTGGCAGCTCCAAAATGAATCTGACTCGGACTCTGCATGAACCGTGATAGTAGACTTGTCGCATACATGATGTCCGGTCGTGTAGTAGTGAGATATAGTAGACTGCCAATTAAACTTCTATAGAGAGAGGCATCGGCTTTTGTTGCTTCGTCTTTCTTCAGTAGTTTTTCATTTGTCACGAGCGGTGTTGTAACTGCTTTGCAGTAATCCATCTTAAATTTCTTCAAGAGGCTCTCGACATATTTCTTTTGTGAGATAAAGACTCCTTCATTTTGGTCGATTTCGATGCCGAGGAAGTAGTGCATCAAGCCCAAGTCTGTCATCTCGAATGTCTTCATCATTTCTTCTTTAAATTCTCGAATCATCTTCTCATTGTTCCCCGTATATATGAGATCATCCACATACAGAGAGATAATGAGAGTGTCAGACTTACCTTGGGTCTTGATGTAGAGTGTTGGCTCACTCATGCTCCTCCTGAATCCTTGCTTGATGAAGTGTTCATCGATTCTGCTATACCACGCTCGTGGTGCCTGCTTTAACCCGTAGAGGGCCTTCTTGAGCTTTAAAACTTTTCCTTCTTGGCCTTTAATGACAAAGCCTTGTGGTTGCTCCACATATATTTCTTTTTGAAGGTATCCATTTAGAAATGCTGACTTCACATCCAATTGATGGATCTTCCATTCTTTTTGTGCTGCTAGGGCTATAAGAGCACGAATAGTGTCAAGACGAGCAACTGGAGCGGAAATTTCAGTATAGTCGATACCTAGTTGTTGCAAGTATCCTTTTGCCACGAGCCTTGCTTTATACTTCTGTATTGATCCATCTGCATTGAGCTTCGTCTTGTAGACCCATTTGACGCCAATGATCTCTTTGTCTTCCGGATAATCAACGAGCTCCCAAGTTTCATTTTTCTCGATCATCTTGATTTCTTCCTCCATGGCTTTCCTCCATACTTCTTCTTTGGATGCTTCTTCATAGTTTTCAGGTTCTAAAGTAGCAAAGTTGCATGTGTCATAAATTCTTCTAAGGGTTTTTACCCTCATTACTGGAGATTCTGGAGTAGATTCTTCTTGTGTGGCTCTTGGAGAAGGTGGTGGTGTCACGTCGTGAGTGGTGGAGTCTGATGCTTCACCTTCTTCTTGTGTTGTTGACTCCTCACGAGCAGGTGGTATGTTAGGCAAGGTAACATACTTCTTCTCAATCTTCTCGTTCTCCCAGTTCCAGGCAGCATGTTCGTCGAACTCAACATCTCGACTGATCATGAGCTTCTTAGTTCTTAGGTTGTAAATGCGATAGCCTTTTGATTGATCGCTATAGCCGAGGAATATTCCCTTTTCTGTCTTTTCGTCTAGCTTGCCCCTCTTTTGAGTAGGGACATGGACGTAGCATATGCAGCCGAACACTTTGAGATGTTTCGCCGAAGGCTTCCGTCCACTCCATGCTTCGATTGGAGTTTTATTTTGGACGGCACGAGTTGGACACCTGTTTAAGATGTATCTAGCCGTGTAGATTGCTTCTGCCCAGAACGAATTGGGAAGACCTTTGTCCTTTAGCATGGACCTTGCCATCTCCATAACAATTCTATTTTTCCTTTTTGCTACTCCATTTTGCTCTGGGGCGTAGCCAACCGTTAGTTGATGATGAACTCCTTTGTCTTCACAAAATTTGTTGAACTCCCTTGAGTTATATTCTGTACCTCTATCACTCCTTAGGACTTTGATTTTGCGGCCACTTTGATTTTCGACGTGGTTCTTGAATTTCCTAAAAATAGAGAAAACCTCCGATCTTTCTCGAAGAAAGTAGACCCACGTCATTCTTGTGTAGTCATCAATGAATAGAATGAAATATCTATTCTGACTGGCTGTGGGAGTCCTCATTGGACCACAAACGTCCGTATGGACTAGTTCTAATGGCTTGTTAGCTCTCCATGCACCTCCAGATGAGAAGGACTGTCGTTGTTGTTTTCCAAGGAGGCAACCTTCACAAACATCTGAAATTTTCGAAATTGCTGGAAAATCTCTCATCATATTTTTTTGATGGAGAATTTTCAGTCCAGCAAAGTTAAAGTGGCCAAATCTTCGATGCCAGAGCCATGACTCATCAAGTTGAGCTTTCATGACCATATCTCTGACATAGTTCCATCGAATAGGAAAATTCCTATTTTCCATTTTAACAGAGGCAATAATATTTTTATACTTGTCGTAGATAATGCAAGCATCTCCATTAAAGTATAGAGAATACCCACATTGTATCATTTGGCCCACGCTAAGCAGATTTTGTGCAAGACTTGGCACTAGATATACGTCATGAATGTATTTTGGGCCTTTATCTGTTTCAACGGCGATAGTTCCTTTTCCTTTCGCGTCAACTATAGCGCCGTTGCCCAATTTAATTTGATTTTTCATCGATGTATCAATATCGATGAATATAGATTCGTCCCTTGTCATATGATTGCTACACCCACTATCAATATACCATGTGTCACTTTTCTTATCATTTGCCGCTTGACCTGCATAAAATGTATTATCTTGTCTTTCCTTTTCTTCAGCATAGTTGGCTCGAGAATTTATTTTCGAGCGACAATCTCTTTCTACGTGGCCATATCTTTTACAAAAGCGGCATTGTGGTTTATTTCTAAACCAGCAATCTTTCTCCAAATGATTATTTTTCTTACAAATGCCACAAGGTGGGTACTTCTCCTTTTGAGTAGTTTCTCCTCCTCTTTTATTTTTCCATGAGCTCCTTCCACCAGTTTTAGATTGATGGGACCGTATGTTTATTTTAGACTGGAAGGCACTTTCAACTGAATCCTCATCTTGTGCCATTAGTCTTTTCTCATGCGCTTCTAGAGAGCCAATCAATTCACTTATTGTCAGGGTCGTTAAATCCTTAGTTGCTTCTATCGTTGTAACAATAGGATTGTATTTTCTTGTGAGGGAGACTAATATTTTCTCTACGACCCTTTGATCAGTGATTCCATCTCCATAGGCTCTCATTTGATTAACTAGTTCCTTTAGTTTTCCACAGTATTCTTGAACGGTCTCATTTACTTTCATTTTAGAATTCTCAAAATCTCTTCTTAGAGTTTGAAGACGAATAGTGCGTACCTTATCTGATCCTTGAAATTCTTCTCGCAGTGTTTCCCAAGCTTTCTTCGCCGTATTTGCTCCAATTATTCTTGGAAAAACCGTTTCCGAGAGCGCTTGCTGAATAACACATAATTCCCTTGCATCATTTTGTAGTTGATCCTTCGGAACAGATGCACCTTCTCGCGGAGTCTCATAACCTTTCTCCACGATGCCCCACAAGTCTTGGGCCA